>JBBPLQ010000436.1:0-22417 GCA_038089855.1 Royoungia palumana
CAATCTTTTACTCGCCAGGAGAAGGCCCTGTGCCGTTCACCTACTCTGCGGAGGCATTCCCACTCTATATCCGTGATATCGGCATGTCGTTTGCCACAGCCACGACGTGGTTCTGGAATTTCGTGCTCTCCATTACGTGGCCGTCGCTCGTGATTGCCTTCAAACCGCAAGGCGCCTTTGGGTGGTATGCCGCTTGGTGCTGCATCCTCTGGGTCCTCGTCCTCTCGTTTGTTCGAGAAACCAAGGGTAAGACGCTCGAAGAACTGGATCAAGTGTTTGCAGTGCCTGCGCACGTCCATGCTGCATACGGGCTTCGTCAGATTCCATACGGGATCAAGAAGTATATTTTGTTCCAACATCCAGTCCCGGAGGAGTCGTACCTCCCCGAGTCGGATCAACAGTGACGTTGACGGACAGGGCACCTTAGGAAGAGGCTTGAGACCACGTGGAAAAGAGCCAAAGGGCCTGAATCATCTCCCGATCTTCACGAACTTGAATGCACTGTTCACGTGTACGATTGCCTTGTTCCATCGCGCTTTTTTATGCCTATGTGTTAAGAGCGTCTGTTGTTTGTAATACGACCATGATAGTTTTCGTCGCATGCATCCTGAGATCAGAACTATGTGAGATCGGTTGTGGCCAAATATGGAAGGCCGGAGCATCGTGATCACGTGATCCTTACGCATTACCACGTTCTGCATTTCAAGTACAGTCATCACCCACCGTTTGAGCCAGGCAAAATTTGACACGCTACCAACGACGTTCTGAAATCAAATACTTAAATCTGAGTATACCACATTAGTTGTACTATTAGAGTGATAGTCTAGCCAAGCAGTATTGTGCATCGCATATGTGCATTGTGTGATGCATACAAATCAGTAGAACTTGCCTTATCGCCTCTTCACCACCATTTGAGCCAGTTCTTAATTAGGCATATCAGGTTTGGCAGCTTATCAGCAACTCCGTGCTGGCCTGTCACCAGCTATTCCCATTGCTCAGTCACCTGTGCTCACTAGCAGGGACGTAGCATTGCCAGTATTGAAGGTTATCAATGATCAGGCTTACTACTATATTTGACTAATCACACTTCAATGATAAGATGACAAGGTAGATATAACCTTCTGCACCAGCATCTGGCTGGCAGGTTGCACAGTCACTTGAGCCACCCAAAAATTAGCTTAAAAGGTGGTCATAGACTTTGTTCGTGCCCTAAATGCAGGGAAATCACTGAGTGAGGCAATCAGACAACAATATGTACTAAAAACTACAAAATGAGGCATGAAACTGTTTCATCTCGAGTGTTGGTACTTGCAATGGTGATTTCAACATGTACAAAATATGAAGATATAGGATGGTCATTAGTTAGCAGTAATCAAGTAGCCTACAGTTACTTTGATGACGAGTTACAGCTGGTTGGCTCAAACGGTGGGTGATGACTGTACCAGATGTCTCAGAGGCTGCAAGGAATGAGTCGTACAAGACAAGGTTAGAGGAAGACCATTGGCATGGCTCCTGTGAAAAGCGTCCCATAGTTCAAACTCTGTGTGAATTTCGATTCCAAGTCTAGGGCTTGGGTTGCATGTCTGCTCGTGTCTTCCTGGTGATCCAAGTTAAGTTATTTACGTGTTGCCGTTACATTCACAAACGAGTCCCACCACGCCACACCACCATTGGTACAGAATCAGGGCGGCTGTAAGCTCTCGCTGTTGTCGGTCTTTTACGAACGCTCTATGATTATGGGGAAACATCACTTTGGTAACATAGGAATCGAACCGCTGAATCCGCATGACATTAGTCGTCGTCGCTAAAAATGCACAGATGTCCCATCTCCGGTGCATACATACCAAGGCGCAAGGTTCCTATCCTGTGTTATATACGAGATACACCAATGGGTAGTTACATACGGTATCACCGAGGCTAACGTCTCGCCACCGCAAAAGCAAAACAAAAGAGAGAGATGTAAAAGAAAAGAAAGACGAGCAATGAATGCACAGCAAAGAAGAAAACACGACGAGGGACGGGGTCGACCATGGGAAAAAAAGGAATAGCATAGAGCGACGATCACCAGATTGATACACCGCACTCGGTTCACGCCCCGTCTGAAATAATGCTGCCGATGCTCAGGACGCTCTTTTTGCCTGCAACCCCGACGCCCCGTCCGGGATCCTGTTCAAACGGTGCCCGCGATAGTTGTATCACGGAATAGCCCCCACCGACGGGGGTGGACGACAAGGGTGGCGAGGACGGGGATGACGACCCGGTGTTCCCATTTCCAATACCACCGGCACCGCCAGACGCGTGTCGCAGAGGCGCGAGATGAATCATTTCTTGTTGTCCGTGCGTTTGTGGGTGTCCTGCGTTGGCTCCCCAGGCTGACGGAGACACCAGTGGTGCTCCGCCTGCATAGGACGGACCGCCCGAGCCGGTGTGACGCGCCACGGACGCCGGCATGTTCGGTCCCGGCGAAATCGCCCGCCCTGGATGACCCTGACTCTGTGAGTAATAATCGCCCGATGGGGATGGTCCCTGTCCTTGCCCTTGTGCACTATACTCATATTGCGATTCTCCACTCCCTGAAGACGCAAAGGACCCTGTGTGAGTCAACGGCGGCGGCGGTACTTGCGAAGGTTGAGCTTGCGCATGACTCGACGTGCCACTCGAATAGTACGCATGAGGGTGTGGTGAGGAGGACGAAGGAGTGTCATAATACCCGCCATTCCCTCCGGGTGCGGGTCCATTGGGATTGGCGTTGGGGTTCGTGTTCGGACTGACATCGTATCGTGAGTACGACCCAGGGTATGCCGAGCCAGGGTATTGAGACCGAGTGGGGGTGATGTACTGTCCTTGCTGAGGATGGTGAGACGTCGAAGGATGAGAGTGCGAGCTCGTCGACGACGTGTGTGCATAACTCGCAGAGGTCTGCTGTAGATGACTATAGGCACCGTGGTGTTGCTGTTGCTGATGGCCCTCTTGATATGTTTGGGCACCCTCATATGGTGCGCTAAACGAAGCACGTTGCTGGTGACCGTGAACCTCGGAATGTGTCTGGGAATGGGGATGAACGTTGAACGGCGCTCGAGGTTGTGCCTGGGAAGAATCGTATTCTCCCCGCGGATCATACGACCCGCGTGGATGATGATGCTCGAAACCCATCCTCCCACTGGCTGACCCGTTCTCATACCCGGCCCTTGTATTGCCGGTGTCGTACGTCCCCCTGCCGTTTCCACTTCCGTTGGCGGTGTCGTAGCCTGTGCCACCACCACCTCCGAGAGAACGCTGAGGGTCGTACGAGGATGTACCGCGCAGGCTCGTTGGCTCGTAGTCATAGCCGACTCGATCGTACAAACCACCCGCGCTCGACGAAGACGACGGGTAAGACGACGCTGATGAAGACAGAGGTTGTGTGCTCGTCCTTCGAGGTATGGCTCCGGTACCCGCAGATGATGCCGAGCCGGAACTCGACGATTTGTCGCTGGGAGATATAAGCTGGCCGCCAGGACTGACACCGACGCCACCACCCATGGATGGATGGGCATGTGAGTGGGCGTGTGGAAGCGCGCTGGTCGCCGAAAGTTCGATCCCACCGGGAGCGCTCGCAACGCCCAACATTGGATCGAGCGTGGAGGACGTCGGCCACGCAGGGAGTCCTGCGAGAGCAATGGATGACGAGCCGGCGCTGTTACTGCCCGACGGCGTATGTGCCGAGATGCCATCGTTGCTGCCCGCCGAGGGAGGACCTGATATAAGGTGAAGCGGGCCGGTCAACGTGCCGTGACGTGCGCGCTTAACGACAGAGGTGGCCGAACCGTTGGGGACTGGTTGGGACGAGAGAGGGGTGTGTGATTGTTGCGCGATGGGGTCGTCGTCAGCCTGGTCTTCCAACTTGCGAGACTCGCCCGACGGTGGACCGCCGTCGGAGGGGGCCAGCGCTGCAATGGGGCGCTTGCGGACACGGATATCTTTCCGAATGCGGATCTTGATGCCCTGATCAGCGAGCGAACAGGAGAGGGGGGTTGATTCTGTGTTTGAGGGAAAAACGTGGAGCGAAGCACCGGTCAGAGGAAGCACGAGCGGACGAAACAGGCACAAAGGTCAGACAAGAGAGCGTCGTCGTGGGTGGAGACGACGGACCTTCCATGCCTGGAAACTTTTTGGCGGTGTAGACATAAAACGCGGCCGAGTAGATGGATTTGCAGTGACGAACGGTGTTGCTGTGGGAGCGGATGAGAGGGGAGGGGGGAAAGGAGAGGGAAGGAACGGACCCGACGACCTCGAAGAGACTGAGTTTGAGACGGTAGCTGCCCTCTGTGCGCACGCTGAGATCCGGGAAGACGAAGAAGCCGGCGTCTTCGTTGCGATTTTCGGTGTCCTTGAGATGGTATAGGGAGGAAACGACGGAGCCGGTCGTACACCGCGTTTTGCCGTCCTGTGAAGAGGGAGGTGAGAGGGGGAGGGGAGGGAGGGCAGGAGACGGACCTTGAGCCAGTGGAGCTCGGTGTCGTCGTCTGGCTTGGCGAGACTGGCAAACATGAAGTAGTAGGGGTTCTGGAGGAAGCTGTGGGCGTGGCTTGGGTCGGGATCGTCGGTGTCGGGATTGGCGGGGTCGGGTGGCTGGCGTGTGTGCGGGTCGACGACGCGGAGCTGGATGATGGGCGGTGGGTCGATGGGTCGACGGTCTGCTGGGGGGGCGTCAGAGGGCGTTCTGGTGCGAGCGAGGGGCGTACCGCCGACGCCGCACATGCGGGCCTGCTTTGGCTCCTGCCTGACGGTGAGCTCGTACTCCCTGCGCATGGGTGTTTGGGAGAAGAAGGGCTATCAGATAGACGGACACGCACGGTCTATTTCTGTCGGCGTGTGCGCGGTCGCAGGGATACGCGGCGCCGTAGTCAGCGTTGTCCATCGTCGTCCGCGCGGTGAAGCGCCGATCGATTTTCGATTGCTCTCAAATCCCACACACTAACACGTGACTAACTCATGGCCCGTTCACGCCCCTCCAGACAGCCTCCGCACACCCCAGCGACGCGAGCCACTCCGCCGCGTGGTGCTTGGCACGCCGATACGGCCACGGCTCGACCTCCACCGTCCCCCCACCATCCCCAGACCGCACCACCGTCCACACCTTCCCGTCGATCCGCACCACCCGCACGCTCGGGAACCCGTGCTCGACGACGCTCCCGACGGACCGCACCGCCATGTTCGTGATCCCGACGTACCGCAGCAGGGGCGGCATCCCCGCGCGCAGTTGCTGTCCGATACATGTCACGTCAGACAGCGACACCCCCGTCCGAAACACACGCACGTTCATGAACACCACCAGGTCCTCCGCGACTGCAGACGACAGGTCGAGCGTCAGCGCACGCACCGTCCGCGGCACCAGCCACCCCGCCAACGACGGCGACAGATCCCTCGGATACGTTATCGACAGACTGCTCAGCCTGGACAGCGCGGGAAGCACCCCCCACGCAGACGCGTCGAACCCGATCCGTCGGACGTCCGTCGGCGGCACGAGCAGATGATACGTTCGCAGCTGCGTTCGTTCCCGCAGAAACTCGGATATCGCGGGACACAGCTCGCGGTCGACGACGTGTCGATGCAGCCCAGTGATCGTCAGCGAGAAATGCCGCAGAAACGGCAGCCCAGTCCGGTACTGCCGAAACAGCGACGAAGGCGCGCATTCCAGCGTCCCCGACAGCATCACCGACTCGAGCTGGTCCCCATTCGCAAGGATCTCCGAAAAAGCCTGCGTGTCTGCCGAAAAACACCCGCTGAACTCGATTTGCGTTAGATGGTGGACAGATATCGCCTCTGCGGGAAATCGCCAATGCGGATCGTTGATGGACAGCGAACGGAGCGTATCCCGACTCTGTGCTAGGAATCCATGCACAGACAGCGAGCTGACACTGTCCGAACTGATCGCAAAGTGGGTCAGGTGCTTGAACACGGGCACCTCGATGTCCACACTGTGATTTACCACCCTATAGATCGGTCAACGCCGTCGACAGAGAAGCCAATGCGAGAACATACACGAGAGAAAGTCGTTGCAGCCGTGGATTATACCCGTGCACCGTTTGCAACATTCGTCCGATCAGCTCGTCGTTGCCAGAGCAATGCAACTTGCGGAGGTTCGACAACTTGGGTAGCGCGTTCATGAGCATACCTGCGACGGCTTTCAGCGACACCGACCGCACGACCAGCGCGGACCCATACCGACTTGAAACGTCAGCGGTTGCGTGACGTCGTAAGAGATAGCAAAGATGCTCAAGCTCCGAATGTGTCCCGCAAAGTGCGGATCGACCAATATTCGCGTGAGTATGTCTGCGCTGCGTTGGTAATGCCACGCATCCATGTCTTGGTCGACACTTCCTTCCTGCGCCGATCGAACACGACCGTCTACCCCGCTCGGATCCGCGCACGTCGTGAGATGCAGGTCGATCTCACGAAAGAGCAACTGGCTCGCGATGCGCGAGAGTGCATTCGGGACGAGCAACAGCGACTTGAGATCGCGCTTGGGAAGAAACAGCGCAATCTCCCGCCACACTTCCGGCGAGAAACGCGGCGGGCAATCTGGCTCTCTGAGCAGCTACGACCAGAGGTGAACCGAACGTCCGCTCAGTGAATGCCAATGCGTACCATCTCGGGGCGGAGATGCTGTGATTGGATGATCGCTTTGACGTCCTGGTTTTCGGGATCGACCGTCAGCACGGAATGAAGGTCTACCGCCGCGTTTCAGACGTCGTCGTCACGCCCGGACAGACCGCTCGAGCGCTCACCTTGCTGGGCGGACGTGCGGTAACCCGCAGCGAGGCGACCCTTGGCGCGCAATAACAGCGCACGCGAGACGTGGGCGGTGGGCAAGCTGGGCACTTGCAACAGCGACTGAACCGCGTTTTCCATCGTCGTACGACAGCTTTGTCAACGTGAGGACACATCTCGGACAAGGACGGTGTGACTGCAACGCACCCCTGCATGGGCAAGTGCTCCAATGCGTGCAAGAGGACGTCGGCTTTTTGAGAGTCGTTCAGATTGAACGTCACGTCGCGGATGCTCGCGTCCAGGATACGGGGATTGAATAAACTCATTGCAGAACCGTGGCAAACAAGAGGAGGAGAGAACGTAGGAGGGGGACTCGACCGGATAAGCATGATAGGGTATACTTAAGGGACGCAGTGCGGCCAGTGGAATGTAACCGTCACAATTTCCAACTTCGCCAACAGTTCCGCCAGTTTCTCAGGCGTTCTCGCCGCAGAGCAACGAAGCAACAGCGCATCCAGAACTTATCCCCTGACGAAAAAAGAAACAAGGAAGACGCAGACGAGGATGCGAACATACCAACACGATCGTGCACTGCTGGAACGCGATACAGATCGTACGAGACCCGACCGAGCTCACGCAACACCTCAAGGCACGTTTAGGATGAAAACGGCGCCTCGTGTGCAAACCAGATTGGGTAGGGCCCAGAGTGTTCCATGATGTCGGCGCGACCTTCAAACAATTACGTAATACAAGCCGAACGAGCCGAGTATTTACTATTGTTTGTATTAGCTACCTGGAGCGATTGACGCTAGTCCGAGCGAGATCCCGAAACCTCACCTTCCCAGGCGCACCGACGTCGTGAATCACAACTTTTTTTTCGGACCTGGAACACCCTGACAACCGACGGACCGCGGCTGGCGTCGCCGCTAGAGGCGTGATGTAGAACGGGGATCCCTGAGCGACCTTTCGCCCTCTGAGCGCCAGATTGACGAACGGGTACGGCCGACACCTCCGGGAGAGGCATACCGTGTCGCGCTGTCGACTAACCCCGTCACAAAGGTGTGTCGTCCAGGATGCATGCCGCAGCAACCTCGATAGGTCGTTGCCGGTATGGAGGTGAACAGAACCAACGATGTCCAGCAGAAAGGGGGAATGCCAAGACCCTCACTACGCCAACTGATATCGATAGCCCCCGGGTTTGGGGTCCGAAATCCGAAATCCCCTCTGCAGAACGGTACGAGCATAAAGGAAGGAGAGACGGCGTCTTGGATATGACTTTCCTTTTCAGATTTCTCCCTGCAATAAAAGCTCATTATAACGCACGGGCAACAAGCACGGTCGGGGGGAGACGGTATTACCCTCTACCACAACCTAGAGCGTCACCGGCGATCAACCCGATGAATCTGCGGGTTGGTTTCTCCCCATGTATCATTCTGGTTGGAAGAGGATCATGCCCTCCTCGACAGCCTGGTGTTGGATATTCCCGTAATCAGCGTGTCTTGTAAGCCTGTCGACGACGTAACGCCACTAGGTCCACCGCCTATTTCCCGATCTACCCCTGTTTGAGCCGCGTACTTACTCGACTTGCCAAGCGATAGCGCGTATGTATATAGTACGCTCCAAAGTGGAACAATGGGTCGTCGTCCGGTCCTAGCCTAGCAAGCCTTCTTCCGCGCACCCCCGGTTCCGGGACGGACAACAATGGGCCAAAGTTGGTCACGGACAATAGCGAGTAAGAAACACACCTTCTAATCCCCACCAACCCCATCCTTGATTACTTGATGACATACTCGCCACGATCCTAAACCCATTGGGGGTTATTTTGTACGTCTAGTAAAACGATGTCGTGGAAACGAAGTAAGATGTGGGAGGGCCGAAGACCACCAGTAGAGGCGACGGTTGGATATCATCATTGATGGATCTATCTCTTTCGAGAACGTCAGTACTTAGTCTAAACATGCGTGGAGATGGGAATGAAACGTGTGTTGGAACGTACGTACCATGGCTTCGTCCCCGAGCATACTTATTTGGTTTGGCTCCTTCGTCCCTCGTTTAGGACCAACGGAACGTTTGGATAGCATTGAGACAACGCCCAAAAAGTATCTCTGCCTTCCCCGTCCATCAGTAAGTCTAGGCCGAGGCAGAAGAGTCTATCGAATAAATACCATGTTTGGCCGATCGCTGGACGCGGAGAAGATGAGTCGTAAGTGCGTCGTTAGAGGTACCGAAACTGGCAGTCTGGGCATTGCGAATACTCACTCCACAATGTGTCAGGCTTCTTCCAACCAATTATAGCCCCAAGGGGAGAGAACACGACCCCCAAGCCAAGGGTGTGCGAAAGTCTCTATCGAACGATGCACTCGACAGCAGACGGAATTAAATGTATACGTTCCACCTGATTGAAAGACCGCAGTGTGATTGGGCCAATTGCGAATTCATCTTGCAGCAACTGACTTCGCAGGGTCAGTCAGGAACGAGACACGATCGTAAATTGATGCATTTGGATGATCAGAGCTTCTTTTTCTAGAAAGATAATTCGCCACAACCATATCGCGGTTCTCTCATTGGTCCACACTTCGGACGCGGCATTAAGAGCCCCTGTTTTTGGACTGGCAGTATATACGAGTTAGTCATCGGCAAGCGAAGATGAGGGTGTGTATGCTCGACTGCATTCGCAAAGGCGGGGTATTGACGAGAACTTATCTGGCTGACCTCCTGTCCTGCCACGAGGCGTCCCAAGGACACCACCAGCAGCGTGTGCGATACGGCGTTCCACTCCACTGGTTCTCGATAGCTTCTGGCCACCTCTGGGTCGTTGGTCATGCACATCAAGCCACCGACCGGCCATTGAGTGCGCCACCGCTGATGTTCCCTCACGTGATTATGTACTCCCAACGTTTCCCAGTGATCCCCAGTTTTGATCGTGGTCATATGCCGTCAGTGGGGACATGGGATCTAAGCGATTCCGCAGGTGTTGGAACATGACTCGCCGAAGGCGCTTCTAAATGGGGGGTACCATCCCACACGTGTTGATTGCGAGCCGTCCATCTGGAGGAGAGATCGACGCATCACATTTGGCGGACATAGGCTTTGACTTGGGTGCCGGAAAAGGATAGACACGAGGCTACGAATGCTCGCCGCTACGACATGCTGGGGGACAAGCACCGGTAGAGGGTTTCTTTTAGGATGGGCGCCGGGCCGCACGGTGGGCCGTTTCGAAGCTTCGCACCTATATTTGAATAAGCGGTGGGATGGAAACGCCAGATTTGAATCACGGGCAAGGCTGTGCATGTCAAGGCGATGCAGTGCAGCAAGCAAGTTTCGGGCGGTGCCTTGGGTCGCCCTAGTCACAAGTTGTCATGGCGGTCGAGTTTGACTGTGGACCGAGGAGAAAGGCGGATGGAGGGCAGCTGCGGGAGAGGGCAGGGTTGCCAGATCGAGGCTGTCGCGCGGTCATTTCGCGCGAGAGGCTGGGCTGAGGAAGCCTCGAGGCAGAGATTGAGGGGTCTTGTGATGACGGTTCAGTAATGGAATTGATGGAGAATTCCTAAATGATGGAGCACACACACAGGAACGGATCAGGGCTGAGGGTATCTCCTGGAGCCGGTGCGAATGGAACTGGCCGGATCGGCTAATGGGACGTGTGCGCGGCGAGAATAGACAGATCCAGCGGGTCCTCGACAAGACCTGGGATCACATGCGGCACACGGGGCCTGTCGTGGCTGCGGGACATCGGTGCGAGGCGTTGGCGAAGTGGTCGCCGGACTGCTGGGCACGAGTGTCGATATAGAGACGACTAGGATGTTCTGGCAAGACCTGCGTGGCGTAGAGACGGGGCGTATTTAGCAAATTCTGCGCAGGATATTGGAAACGTCCCAAACGGAGCTGGCAGGGATCATCGGGGTCTGCCTGTCAAAAATTGCAGCGTGCGCAGATCTCATTTTCTTTTTGCCGGTATCTCTTATACCTTCGAGTCACAGCACACTCCCTCAAGCAACTCGATCGCTTCGACCCTCTCTGTTCATGCCCTCCATTGTCAACCTCAAGTTCAAGGTAGCGCGCGTCTTCTCCTCCTCTCCCGTCTCACCTCGTCCCAGGGTAACAAATCCTTCGTCGCTTTCTCGAATCTGGGCGACTCCGAGTCGCTCACAAAGACATGGAAAGTGCGTTCGCGATCTCCTCTCTTTGATCGGCCCCTTTCATCTCCTCAGGTCTGCACCAAAGTGGCAAGTTACCTCGAGCAGGGCCAGCGTCTCGAGAACTTGAGTTGGCGTCTTTGGCACCTTCAGAACCTCATCGTCGACTCTGACAATGCAAAGTCGAAGCGCGAGTTCAAAAAGCTCTCAAAGAACATGGGCGACAAACTCGACAAGGAAAAGGGCAGGTTCGTCCCTCTCCCTCCTCTCCCGCCGCCCTATACCCTACCCTCCCTTCCCAGAAGCATCGAGGAGCTTGAGGCTCCCGATTTCAAGCGTAATGCATCCACAGATCTAATCCGCCAGCGTGCCGTCGAAAGAGAGCGCAGCCGTGAGGCCAGCCAAAACGCCAAGCCCGGAACCATCAAGCGCATGCAATTCACTTTCTCCGTCGATCAACCCACCCCCCCCACCCCCAATGCCGCCGTCCCAAAGCCAGATCTCAGACCTTCGGCAGAATTCAGGGAGACGTCCACTCGACGTGGCCGTCAGGCCACTCGTACCACTTACGTCGCTGGCGACGAATCCGCCCACACAGACACAGACACTTCGGTAGGCTCTCGGAAGCGCAAGTGTCCCATCGACGAGCAGCCGTTCCTCCGATTCCCTTCTCTCTTTTCCAGCGATTTTGGTCCATCTGCGTTGCTCGCTCAGCCCTCCCTTTCCAGCGCCATGAATTATGGAGAAGACGTCACAAACACTTCATCTCGCGGTTTCAGCATCCTCCGTCCCACTATCGAGCTTCCCCTCGACGAGATCCTCAGCAGCGTCGATCCTACAGACGATCTCCCCTCTTGCCTCATGGGACAAAACGACCCTATCCCCGCTTCTGACCCTGATATCACAATGCTAGAGTCTACCGTTCCCGATCTTTCTACCCCAGAGATTCATTCCCTCAGCAACGATAACGAATTAATCGCTTCTTCCCTTCCAGTTTCTCCACCCGTGAAGGAAACCTCCTCACAGACTATCTCGCCGGCTAAGCTTGGCCCCAGCGCGGGAACTCGGGGTAATGCCCCAAACAATCGTCCCAACCTCACGGTGAAGACGCAGAACGCTCCCACAACTCGCTCGTCTGGTCCTGGTGCTACCGCCACCAGCGTCAATCCTGCAGTCCTTCGTGGGACTGGTAACTCCGCCCCTGGCGGTGTCAAGGCTGAATGTTCAAACTGCGGTGCCACTCATACTCCTCTTTGGCGCCGCGGTCTCAACGACGAGCTGAACTGCAATGCTTGTGGCCTGTACTGCAAACTGGTACGCTCTCCCTCTCATGACGAACTCTTCCAAGAACTTGACCTTCGCATAGCACAAGCGCCCACGCCCAAAGAGTATGCGCGCCAACCATGGCGAGAGCCGCACGCAAGCGGCTCCGCGTCAAGAAGTGGTTGACGTCATCGGTGGGTTTCCTCGGTACATGCGAAACACCTCTCAGCTCAGTGGAGCAGTCGGCACAGCTCAATGCTACAATTGCCACACCACAGCGACTCCGCTGTGGCGAAAGGACGATGAGGGTAAGACAGTTTGCAATGCGTGAGTATTTCATCTGCGATCCCTTGAACACGACTAACGCAAAACGCACTGTCTAACATTAGATGCGGCCTGTAGTGAGTTCATTGCCTCTTCATCCTTCCCTCAGCTGAATTACATTCTCCTAGCTATAAATTGCATGGGTCAGCAAGACCGATTTCTATGAAATCGGATGTAATTCGCAAGCGTTCGCGTCACGATGCTCGGCGCACCGGCCCGGATTCCTCCGAAACACCGTCTGCCAGTCCTGGTGCAAGCCGCCGGACCTCACCAACCGTAGAACCCTCCCCAACGCTCGCACCAGACTCAACCACGCAGCCAACTTATGAGTACAGCGAAGAGACGACCACCCAGAGTACGTCTTCCGAGCTTTTGGGAGCACTTGGGCCCGACACTCAGAACACTGGCTATAACAACCAACCGACTTATTCACACATCTTTAATCCGTTCCCTGGCCCCTATCATCCTGACTACCTGAGTCAGACCTTCCAGACTCCTCCGGATGCGCTCCCGTTCTCGAGCGTTGAGACTCTGGAAACGGAACTAACTACGAACAACGAGCAGAGAACGACGAAGCGTCGTCGCATGAGCACGGACTCGGCGTCAGAACCCCCGTCTTCTGCAGTTTCGTTTTCCTCCTATGCGGATTCGTACTCGGGCCATTCCTCTACTGCTTCCCACTCTCGTCGCTCCTCGATGGATTTCCCGTTTTTCTCCTCGTACAGTGTCTTCCGTGGTTCTGGCAATGCGTTTTGGCATCCTCCGACTCTCGCCGCTGATCGGTCTCCTCAACTTATTCATCCTCCCATGCTTCCAACCGAAGATTCCCCGATGGACTTTTTGCACCCCCCAATGCTCCCGCAAGATGAAGATAACTTTTTCGCGACTTATCTCCACCCTCCAATGCTCCTCCCTGCAGAAGACTCTCACATCCAACCCCAGCACCCACAAAACTCGCAGGGTTATAATTCTGTGCAAACCGACTTTTACGATTCCGCCATGCAAACCTTTTAATGGACGCTCCGTAACACTTTGCATTCAGGTTCCTGTCCGGGTTCCCTCCATCTTTATCTCATGTGGTTATATTCCGTTGCCCACGTTGCCCGATTTGTAGATCGTCCACAAAAAGTCGTCCCGCCTCACCGAGCTGTATCATATCAGAGCACGTCGCATTCATTTGCTTGTCACGACGCACTGTCCCTTTTCCAACTGTCTCCTGTCCCATATTTTCATTTTCCTCACTTGCCATATATATTTTTGGATGCATAACCTCGATGGGCCCTCTTTCCTGTACGACACGGTTGTAGCGGTTGGATCTGTTGTGTTGCCTCACGCGAAGGGCTTCGCAGTTCAAGCCCCAAAATAGTATCTATTGTTCACGTTCCACGTACCATCATTTGTCATTCGTGCGTTGTGTGCATCCGAGTCCTTTTTTTTCCGTTGTCGAAGCATCCACGCTGGACTTGTTATTACATATATCATGTAGCAACTTCCCTTCTTTCTCGCGCAACCAATATACGGTCCCAAGATTTCATACCTCGTCCACGGACTGGTCGGACTTTGATTCGGTGCTAGTACCTGTATCGATATACATAGGTGTTTCGAGCTGCGCAATCAAACGATTCTGAAGTCATGCGGTTCGTTCTATAGCAAACGTCGTGGAAGACCATCGCTGGTGGTTTTCATCCACTCGGTGATCCCACTCCGTCACGCCATGATCCTTCACGACGGCTCGCCTGCGCGCATCGACGGAGATGAAAAACCCCAGGAAGTGGATGCAGATCGCCTCTCGTGCGCCTTGACGGTCATCCGATCTGGAAAATCCCATGTTGTCGGCCGAAAGCGCCTTGCGCCCCTCGCGTTCGCGCGTACGACGCCGTTTCGCTTGCGGGACTGTTTCAAGGAGTCGATGCCATGCGAAAACGGCGAGCGCGGACCGCGACACGTCCATACTATGTCGCCATCGATCCTGAGCGACGTGGCCAAGGGCGACTCGAGGCCGAGACCGTGTCAGCCAACGAATTCGGCGAGGATCTGAAATCAGAGCGGTGAGACGATCAGACCATCGAAGCGACCCCTGAGGAAGCGGCCTCGTTGGAGCGAGTGCGGACGAAACGGCGAGCCGGGAATGTGCGGAAAATCCAATCACGTCGTGGCTGACAGCAGGAGGGATCCGCCGACGTTTCTTCAGTGGTCAGACGTCGTGCTCTCGGACGGTTTAGGGTGATTTGATTGATCGCGTGTCACCCGTCTCGTGCTGGGATCGTGGTGTCGGAACAGCCCGGGTGACCTTGGAGTGTGTTGCGCCTCACCAGCCGTCGCGGTGTTGCATGACGACGTTGGCACTGCGTGAAGACGGTCATGCTTGGATTTGGAACATGGCATCCTAGGTTTCCGCGCGTTCTCGATGCTTCCCCACATCCAAACTTGGATATGATCATCACTGCAGCTAATGATAGTCACCAGTGGTCAATTGGGTGCGATCAAGGGGGCTTGGCATGAGTACGCTGAAGCATTCTTATCGGAGTCAATCATGTGCCGGACCGAGCCCGAGCTACTATAAAAGCCAATGGTAAGGGATCTACCGAGGCCCTGGCCAACCAATGTGATGCCTATCTATAACTTGAAAATGAGACATACCATGTGGGATAGGGCCTATGACCAAAAGAGGATGGACCAACTTGGCGACAAGGAAGCGACATGGCCTAGCGACTACTTGTGATCGGGGCGCAATCCTGCATCACTCCTCGGACGTATTCACACGCACACGGACAAATGGTGGGATCCGAACGCAGGAAAGTGTGGGGCTTGGCCTCGGGGATAGGTGTCCATCGCCCTTCTGTGGCCGATGCGTCGTCTACTGGGTGTATGACCCTTGGCGGCCATGTGCTTCTCCGTCAAAGTCATGTTCATCGTCTCGCCATGTAATGTGAGATGACTAACCGACAGGTGGAGAGCGGAAAGACGTCCTCCGATCGCCGGCGCTTCTGTCGCTTCTCTACGATGTGGCGACGCGACTCGTTCTGATGGATACGCCGGTTGCTAGCGTGAGGGTTCCGTTGACGCCTTTGAACGCGGCGATGATGCCAGACACCAGCGGTATCTATGGTTCTATGGAAGTTGAAATGAGAATTCACAAGTCAGGATTCCATTGCCTCCTGGCGGGAGACCGTCAGGACTCAGGAGCACAATTACGGGGGCTTCTGAGCTTACGCTGTCCGTATGTGTCATGTATAATATATGCTTTCCTTCAGAGTCCGCCCTTTGGGTGTCAGTGTACGGCCCAAGGTTTCATGTCATTCGCAGCGACAGCGGTATTCGTGGTGAATCACGGAAAGCTAGGCAGTGTGTCCCCGACAGCTGAGAGTGGTCGTGAAACTCGACTTGGAGCTACCGATCTTCCCCATAAGCCACAGAGACAGCACAACAATGACAACACTTACCGAACCATCAAGGTCATGGACTCGGAGAAGGTCCGCCGTCGCCGCTGGCATACATAGCGGTAGAATAATCAAAGCGTCACATCATCGGGCGGATGACCTAGTGCTGGCTGCGGAAACTCCTCTCGATAAGATAAATGACCTGGCCAAGGACCCCTAAGTGACTATGTTTCCGAGCGAGTTGACCAACTTGAACTTGCCGAAGTAATGATAGTAGTAGACACTTACCTTCACCAACGACCATCATCGCATTCAAACCTTGTTTTTCAATCCTGAGCGAAGAGGATCCGGTTGAACAACTTGAATCTACTCAGTAGTCTAAGCGTGCCAGTGCCAGTGGCTGTCCAACCTAGAGTCAAATTCCAAACTGCCCCTCCAGGCTTCGAGCTTCGACTTGTCGGACCGACCACACTGCCTTGTACTTCCTCCTTGCCGTGCACTGCGCCCAACCCCTAGATCCACCTCCCTATGGAGGGCCGCTTTGGTAGTGCTTGGTCCATACAGTGCGGCTCCTGTCTTTTTTGTTTTGTTTGTCCTTTGTGGCTGAGTGTGGTCTGCCAGGAACGATAGATTGCATTCGTATCATGCTGTCATCGGACTCTAGCAGAAAGGTGACGTCTCAGCTACGACTCGGAATAGACCGTGTCGACTGTGGTCCAAACCGCGTCGGTTATGACACAAGGACGCTCGTTGACCATCTGGTGTCGATCCGCCCATCCACGGACCACAATGGATCTATTAGGCCAGCGGCAGTGCTTCCATTGACGGGAACGCCATCCGCTCATGGACAATGGGTGCGGTGTCGCATTATATATCCCCACCACTGTTCAGTGTCATCGCCATATCCCTCTGGCATTCCCGTCTAGTGCATATTTTCTTCCTCGCCCTCATTTTTATCGCTGCAGCTTGCACCCATCACCTATCTGCCTACCTAATCTCCTCCTTGTTGACGTAAGTCCTTATTATCGAAGCCACTGCTCTATCAATTTATAAGCAGGATGTCTCTAGTACGATATCCCCGTGTTTCCTATCAATGGCTCCGAGCACGATTCGCTTGATTCACTTGAAGACGCGATCCGTGCACCAGCATGCCGTGGACGACGTGTTGTGGGACAAAGTCTGGGCTATATCTCACATCTGGGACAGAGGAGGAGAGACCACGATCCCGTTGGAAGGAATTTCGTGGAAGTCTTCATCATTTTCGAGCGAAAATCGATTTAACCTCATGTTTGAGAAGACGTGTCAGATCGTTCGAGCGCAGGGTGCAGAATATGTCTGGCTCGATGCCGCATGCATTCATCAAGAGGACGAAGACGAAAAAAAGGAACAGGTTCCATGCATGGGAGCCATATATTCCAAGAGTGCTGGGACCGTCGCTTTCGGGACATTGTCTCCCGAGGATCAATTCGTCCAGATCGCATCCACATACGATGATGGCCGCAAAGCATGGGTGTGCGATTGGTTCGAGCGGGTGTGGACTTTTCAGGAGCTCCAGCTACCTAAAGTGCTCCTCTTCGTTTCCGGGGATCAGGTTCTGACGCGAGATGAAATTTATCTTTCCATCTTGATGATGTCTCCTTACCTCACTTCTCACCGTCAAAGCCCTCCGCCACTGCCGAACGATCCCCACCCTTCGATCCAGGATGTAATCAACACCCTTTCGCCCATGTCAAGAGTCAATACTCAGCGCGCATTGATGCAGACTAGCCGGCGTGGCTGTTGCAGCCATCATGTCCACGACAAGGTTTATGGCATCCTTGGCGTACTTTCCCCGGAGTTCTCCGCACTGGAAGTGAATTACAACATCAACCTCCAAGACACACTGCGGAATCTCATGCTGTTGATGCACCCAAACGATGTTTTGGATACGCTTACTTTCAACACACTTCCACCCGCGAACACCGTGCACGATGCCATTCATTGGTCTGGAATGATGACCTTTGGCAACCCAATGGAGCATCCATCCTATGAAACGGATGTATATCACGCTACGGACGCTGTCGTCGTCGTTGCAGGCGAGCCGCCACGCGCTACTACTGTCGTTCACAACGCACAATTATGGAACATAGTGGTAACGAAACCAGAGCCCGATGCAGAACCAGCCGATGCCCACGCCCGGGCCTGGCCCTCTCTCAATGTGGTTCGTCAATATGCCAAACTCACGGACGACTTCTCCAAGGTAGAACGGTCTGCGGATTACACGAGTGCCATCGGTAGGGCGGAGAGAAGTCTGGCAGCAAACTGGACGTTGCTCAAACCATTGGTCGAGAAGACTGGGACAATTCCATCCGGCATTCTTCAAAACTTGTCCTGCAGGTCTGGACGAGGCAGAATTCCACCAAACAGGCTCGGCGACGCTAGTCTTTTTGATCAGGAAGTTACCGTGCTTGCTTGCAGATCCAAGAAAGACGGATCGTTTCACTATGGGATCGTGGTGACACCAAATGAGGACGGCAGTTGGCACAAAGTGTGCACGGCGGCGTTCTCCGATGGTTGTATTCTGGCCACTAACGAAGGTCGCGTGGAGAGTTTGGTTGTGATCGGCAAGTGAAGACTGCGTAGACATACTAGCCTGGATCTTGGATCATTAATCATTAATGCAAGCGTAGCACACAGTTCTATACAAAGCTAATCTCTGATATTCCGTCCACGCATGAAAAGTTGAAAGCTTGACGTACGTGTGAGCGCCGATGGTGCTCGAAGACAAGCAACTTGGATCGCAACCCTTTCCAAAACATGAGCACAGATCCATATGCTGAATATCCGACGTGGCGTCCACCCTCGTATCATGTCACCAGCACGATCCCTCCGCTCTTGTCGAATACAACGCTCGAGGATGATCTGCTTATTTCCCACAACTTTCCCCGCGTAGCGAAATGGTGATGCTCGTCAGGATTGGCTAGCCGTATCCCACTGACGCGATTTCGCCCTGGTGAAGGTGTGGAGACGGCTCTGATCTGCTAGTCCAGTGCGAGAACGGGTCGTTCCAGACGTTCACGACGTGCGTACTCCTTCCTTCCGAGTCCGACGCACTGACAGCGCCTCGACAGACGTAATGAGAGTGGAGGAGGTGAGTATTATCACGACGACGCAGCCAGCTCGACGCGATCGCCGTCTACGCTACGTCACCGAGCTCATCGGCCACCGTAGCCTATTTTCCATCCTCCCTGGTGCACGCCAAGACGTTTCCGCAACCAGCGCCGATCGTCGACTATGCTTGGTACCCCGGCGCGTCACGACACAACCGGCCCGCGTTTTGCTTCGTCGCTTCCATCCGGGACTGTCCTGTCAAACTGCTCGACGCGACAGACGGTAGGGTGGGATCCCAACGACTTGGCGTGTACGCGTGGGTTCTGAACTCACCATCTGCTCCAGCTCCGCGCGTCGTATCCCATCGTTGATCATCGCGAACGATACATCGCACCACATAGTTTGGCTTTCAATCTCTCCGGCGAGAGGTACGTGGTCATATCTTCGTCCCAGCACCGAATTTCTTACATCGTGTGTCGGACTGGAAACGCTGCCGACTCCGATAGGTTGTATTGTGGGTTTGAAGATGCGATCGAGGTCTTCGACATACAACGACCAGGCGAAGGCGAGCGATTACCGACCACGCCTTCAAGGAAAAGTAAAGACGGGTTGAAAGGTGAGCCAATTCATCGTTGGCCGGACCGTGTTTCATGCGAACCCTGGCTGGTTCCCCCCCCCCCGCGTCTCCGTGGCACATAAGGGATTATCTCTACGCTGGCGTTCTCTTACTCCCCGGAATACTATGCGGCCGGGAGCCTCACTCCAGCTTCACGCGTGTCCGACAACATCGCCTTGTTTAACGAATCAACACGCGGGCCTGTCTCATCGATCGGTGGTGTGGCAGAATGGGAAAAGGGAGGGGTAACCCAGGTGTGTATTGCTGCTTCCCATTGGAACCCCTGTACTGTCCAGCATCTCACGTGCATCGTTTCTAGTTGTTGTTCAGTCCCACGCAACCCCATATTCTGTATGCTGCCTTTAGGCGAGGCGACCGACTATGGAGCTGGGATCTCCGAGGAGACACGTCCGTACCCCTCTGTTGTTTCTCTAGAGGGGTCGGATCGACCGGGTTCGGGAACGAGAACCTCACTAATCAGAAACTACGGTTCGACGTTGAATGTACTGGGAAATGGCTGGCTTCTGGAAATCAGGTATGTCCACCGTCGAACTCGTTTCGTCTTCCACATGGTTTACCCCCTGGTTATGGCAGACCGGAGAGATTTCGATATACAATCTGGAGACAGGACGTAGTGAAACGAGCGAGGCAGAAGTCGAAACAAGGACGGAACAGACTAGGCCTACGCTGCTTTATGAAGCGCACAATGGTAGGTGGATGGTCCTTTCGGGGCTTCTTTCGATACTCACCGTCCGGGTTTCTTGTAGACTCCGTCGGCACGGTCGCATTTCATCCGCTAGAGCCACGACTGCTATCGATTTCAGGTTCACGGCATTTTGATGATTTAACCGTCGAGTCAAGCGGCATGGAAGGCTCCGAATCAGACTCGGACTTGAGTGACGGATCGAGAGAAGGCATTGCTGTGGTGAGGCGAATGAAGGAGCGTCCCCAGCCATCAGTACGGGATGCGTCCATAAAATTATGGGATTTCAGGGGACCCAATGAAACGTGAAATCATCGCATATGGGCGGAAACTGTGGTCCTCATGTAGGTTGCCAACGTGACCTTGAAGACGTTGGAAGAAAGAGGTCTGACAGCGGGTTACTGCGTCGGGAGTGTTCTCCTCAGTGAGCACATGTTGTGGTCATAATCGTAGCGTAACACGGTCGGCTTTGTAAAACATGGTGATAATGAAGAAAGGAAGATATGTAGAAGCGACGCGAGCATGACCACAAAAAAATCAGTAGGCTACAATCATACGACGGTGCCAGCCTTCGCTGCGATACGAGGCCAGAGATCGGCCTATCGGTATGGATGAGAACTCGACTGAAAAACTGAGGGCAGACACATACACATTCTTTTGCTACAGGACCAACGATGACGGAGCCTTTCATGTCGCCCTTGTTGTTGACGATGACGCCAGCATTGTCCTGCAACGGTATACTGAGCCGGGATACAGCATCATCTGAGAGACGAACCTCAAAGTAGAGGAAAACACCATCTTTCCGCCGCCAAGCCTTGCGCTGGCGGACGACGACGACGGGCATGGCTGGAAGAAGCGATACGATCAGAGCTCTCGCGTATGGAGGGTTTGGGGGTACAGGGCACACGCACTCTTCTTTCTCAGTTCGGGCTTCCCCTTCTTCACGGAGGCGACCACCATGTCGCCGACACCAGCATCTGGTAATCTGTTGAGACGTGCACCGAACCCGTATGGTTCGATCAGGTAGAGGGATTTCGCGCCGCTGTTATCTGCGCAGTTGAGCACGGCACCGACAGGGAGACCGAGGGTGAGACGGAACTTCTTTCCAGTGACGCCGACTATAGCAAGTCTATGAGTCAAGTTGCTCGTTGGAAGTTTTGGGCGTGGACGTACTTTTGTCTTTTGCCATTGTTTTACCAGATGATCACGAACGACGTTTAGTTGATGATGTGAGTGTGTGCGGTCGCTGACATCAAGGTTTCCGTGCCGACATCGGCATCTCAAAACGTTACAGTTTTACGGGAATAGCCGATATGCACGTGATTTATATTGTTTCGGGCTTCCGCCGTAAGGATACAGAAAAAGAAGCGAGCAGATAATAAGAGACATTCAAAAACGAATCAAGGACATTCAGAGACACCCCGGGTGTCGCGATTCCACGAAATGAAATCACTTAATGGGTCGATGCAATACGATTCTTTCGGCGCAGCCGACGCGAAAAGAGGGGATGTGACCTTTTCCTGCCATGTCCACCATGGTGCCAGTTGTTCCTACCACCCTGCCAATTGCCGTAGGTTTCGGTAAGCGAGGGGGTTGGGGCCTGCGGCGCCCGTAATATCAGCAAATCGACGAGTCCATGAATGAAGACGAACATACCTGCGTAGGACAGCCTGTCACCGTGACAGTAGCGGTACCCGTGCACGTAGGGGTCGCACTTGCGGTCGGGACTAGCGCAATGGAGCCGGTGGCAACTGTTGCAGCGGAAGAAGAGGTAGCAACAGCACTTGAGGTGGCAGCGACGCCATTCGTGGCATTTCCCAGCGCGTTAGGCAGTGCTGTAGAAGATACCGAGCTCGTCGATGTGAGATGTAAAAGCACTCCGGTTGTACTTGCAGATGCAGTAACATCCGCAGTACTTGCCGATCCAGAAGATACAGCCGTGGACACTGAAACGGGAATAGATGATGTCGTCGCCGTGCCGGCATTATTCTATGGATCACAAACACCAAGTCATTCAGCCTGAAAAGGCAGTATTGCAAAGGAGCTTACCCCGCCCAAGATCCCTTGCAATAATTGGGTATTGATAGTTGCAGCTGTAACAACGCCATTCCCATCCATGGTAAGCGTGACTGGATTCATGACGTTCAATAGT
>JBBPLQ010000437.1:0-22401 GCA_038089855.1 Royoungia palumana
CCACAAGTCGACCGTCTGGAGAGAACACAAGTCCACCATAGCACCCTGTGTGAGACCATTTCGTGATCAGCTTGCATGATTCCGCATTCCACACTTTGACTTCATCCCAGTCAGCGCTGATGATCTTCTTGCCGTCCCTCATCACCACAACTTCCCACACACTCTTGCCGTGCAACATTACACTCCCTTCTTTTTCCCCATTCCCCACATTCCAGATACTCACAACTCCATCCCCAGAGCTGGTGACAATACATCTTCCGTCGCCAAAATACGCAAGTGTCTTGATAGACTCCAGGGGTGGCGAGATTACTAGACTTGGCGACAGATGATGCTTGTCAGAACAGTGAAGGGTATTGTTCGACATAGTGTCGTTCCGGGGATTGGCTGGGCAACTCATAGGAGGTGCGTAACAAAACAGAGGGAATGATTGTTGTATGGCTTACAGACGTGGTCAATGAGGTAAACATGTGGCCAGACCCATGGCGATACATCGGCCCTTGAAAGCGCCCGCTCTATCATCCATGCATACTTCCTGTATTGAATTCCTTCGAACTGACTGAAGGTTTCGATTTCGATTACGCTCCACCTTTACTCAGGTCATACTTCCCGAAATATATGCAGTTCAGTGCTAAATTCCTCAAATACTAACCAAGAAACCTCGCGAGCAACACACGCAATCTGGGCCGAAAAGAAATGGATCACCGTGGGAGGTCGATTGAAGCCTGGCAGGGTCATAGGCACATCAGCACCCTCTATGGATTCAACGGTCTGTCATGTTCGGTTCCATGGTCTACTCTGCTAGAATGAGAGTCTGGTTAACATGGAGTACGGAGACACATCAAAAGCGGTTAAACTGACTCGATTGAGAAGCTTGTGAACAGTGGAACCGGATTTTATTTGAAACGATCACATAATGGAAGTTGGCGATATGTATTCAATAATAGTACCATCCTATGGCTGCGTCGATGCATGTGACTGGTTGCAGTTAGCATACGAGATGCTAGAAGATCCACTATGCATACAGTAAATCTTGGAGGGGATACACTCCCCAGTGCAAATCAGATCAGTAACCGAGCTTTTCGACTGGAAGGTATTGTATGTCTGTAAAGAATCAATGTCAGCAATGAGATAATTGAAACAACACCCAAAACACTAGGATGATGTATAGTGGTCCTTTGTAGAGGGACTAACTCTTTGAGACTAGTGTTTGAATGGAAAGATCAAAGTGAATTAAACTGAGGAAAGTACACTACTACATGATGGTATATATAGTGTCCACTGTGTGTGGTCGTATTTACGATAGTACACTAGAAAGGAAGGTGGTACGATACTCAGTATCTAATTATCATTGGATGATAAGAGAGATGGAATGATGTCATAGATAAGGCACTGCCTTGGAATGGAAGAGAAGTTGAGAAGCATATAGGATCATACCCGATTGGTGGAATATATATAGGGCTGTGTAAATGTGGCAGCCAATAGGAATAGTTTCCAGGCATAGTTTGGCATGAGGCATAGGAAGTCTAGAACAAGTCTGGGTGAAAGGCGGGAGGAACGACATATCGTTCTTGAGGGATGAAGACTTGTTGATAAGATAAGATTGGATTGGATGGCATGAAGACAGGGGTTGAAGATAGGGGTTTAGGATTGTTTGTAACAATAATTGACCGTTTGCCATCTAGATTGTATACCTGTACCAAGGACAAGCTGTACTCCATTTCTGTACAAAGGTCATCAGCGTATGCTTGGATGAGGGCAAGTAGAGTCTCACGTTCGGTCACAAGATGTCACCAAGTCGCATTGAGTGGGTCATTGGCACCCAAGTAATGTTTTGGTCATAGGCTTTATGTGCGCGGTACTCCAGCATGAATGTAGGACCCACCTCAGTCTGGTTGTCTAACACTGGGAACTCGTTCACGTGGCTGACTCATCTATTAAGAGTGTGGGTGCATTCGACAATCGGTTGAAGCTCAGCAATGAAGACGTATGTGTACGCATCGAGCATGTCAAATGTCTGCATTCAATCATAGTGCAAGAATGTCTCGGAGACATGGATTTAGACTCATACCACAGAGTCAACTTCATACATAGGGAAACCTGAGTTGAGGTTTACCAAGGGCGTAAGGGACAGCATAATCTTGCCTCATGGTCAGGTGCTATTATTGGAGTCGACATGATCCTACGTACCCACGACACCATCTGCGCTGTCTCGGTGCTAATGTTGGTGGTGCTGTTCGCGTAAAATATCTTCGTGCAGTCAAAGCTGGTGCTAAGGGAGTCAAAAAGTACAGGGAGTGTGTACCCTGAGTTGGTCTTCATATGTCTGAAAAATATGTCTGTGAACCAGAAATGTTGTGTTTAGCGCTCTTTGTTCAAATTTGAAATTCACTTGCAATGACATATGGAGAATAACAATCGATGCTTTTCGTCTCATCTTAGTATACTCTTTGTTGTGAATGGAAACAAGTAAACCTTACATTTGGTAGACTGCAAGGATGGTCAAACAAGGGATGGGACAGAAGTAAAGTGTATGACTCACATAGGTTCGTAGGGTTGAATTGAGCTTCTGTGATCAGTGATCACTTAAAACAGGGCCATCACATAATGCCATAGAAGACTCGGCGTATTGGACACGGCTTGCACACGAAGAGGTGCGCTCCTCTTTGCACCTCTTCACTTCCATCCACTAAACGTACTCCCAAGCTCTGATGCTGCCACTGATATTGTTGTCATTTTGAGCTAGTGGCCTCTACACGACATGTCTCTCTGCTTCCCAAGACTTTGTGTCGTCCAACCCATGGCGAACGTCATTGCTTCCCTCCTCAATCTCCGGCTGTACCCTCCACGTGATCAAAACCTACTCTCGAAAAGAGCGCACTCGCAGAGCATTACTCAGAGCTGCCCCGGGTCATCTCCGTTTGCTCATGTTTACACTCATCACCCACGCAAAGTCGACCCGAACACCTTCCATCTACATTCCTCTTCTAGGCACTGCTGTTGTTACAGACGCTCCCAAACCCCTATCTATAACCCCTATATTCCCCTCACTATCTAATCAATCACATGACATCCCATTCCCTAAACTTCATGTTCAACAACCTTCATACATCATCCCTCTACACTCATGCCTCACTCCATTCCCTAAAGTCTAGAACCTTATGCCTCATGCCAAACCTATGCTCGGAATCACTTCCTATTGGCTGCCACACTTGCATAGCCAAGCACAGCCCTTATCTATGACATCATTCTTATCATCCAATCATAAAAACACTTATGCACAGCCTTGATGGCACCATATGCACTATCCAATCACATACGCTTATATAACGGAACTTTCTAGAATAACATAAATAGATACAAACATCATGTAGTAGTATATAAGCCCAATCCAACATTGGAGAACTCCAGTAAAGTTCTCTCGATCTTCTCCCTCTTACAAGTCAGACAACAACTCTTATTACCACTTCCACTTTAACAGTCTCGACTTTCGAGGTTGTTTCAGCTGTTGCCATCACAATCCGCCTCCAAACCGTCGAGGATGACACTCACCCAGATTGCACCATCTAGCAAGGCGAGTTCTCAACTCATGGCTTGCTAGATGATACCGGCTTAGGATGACGTCATTACCCTGTACACCACTGACGTTCTTATGTCAAAAATGGCTGTTCCTGCCCACACTTCAGTAGATTTTATTAAAGTCTGTGAACATCCAGTATCCAGTTTATCGTTGGCAGAATGCACCACCACTGGTCCAGACGACCTCTCAACTCTGATTTTGCCCACGATGGACAAAGCCCTTCTGCACTCCTCAGAGTACTCGCTTAGCGGTAGGTTGTCTCATATTTACGTTCGTTGCTTGCTTGACGTCTCCCAGTTATTGCCAACTTTTTGTTAGCTTACTCACACACCCTGAATGAAAGTACTCTCAAAATATTGCTTACTGCCTCGCTCAACTTGGCCAAGTCGAGCGACCCAACCGTGCTCGCGAATGCATCCGCTCTCTTCAAGGTGTTGATGTCCAAGTTCCCTGCATTCTTCTTCGAAGCTGGCGCTCCTGCTAAGTGGAAAGACGAGCGGGGTCGACCACTGCATCATGCTGTACACAATGCTTACAATGATCCCCAAGCACGACACTGCACGGTAAATGCGCTCCCGACGCTGATGGTCAAAGAGACCAACGATGCAGCACTGTCGTTTCTCGTGTGGACACTTCCGATTCAATCCACCCATCTTCTTACCTATGACACCTCCATACCATCAGACATGACTGGACTGCTTGTGAAAGACTCCAGGTGCATATCGGGACCAAGGCCAACGATCAGACGATATCAACATTCTTGAAAACCTGTCATCAGCCTAGAGGGACCTCCCAAACGGCTCTCCAAGCCTTGCATGAGGTCATGTCAGTGAGTTGGAGTTGGTGAAGCCCAGGTGATTTGCATTCTGATGGGTATCTGTGTTCTGGGTCCACACAGCGATGACATCCCCCATGCTGATTCTGACATTGATTGCGACGCCAATGTAAGTGTTCAATAGACAAGCGCTAGCCATCTCTCGTCACGGTGGCTGGCAACGCGCTCAGTAAGCAGTTGACAGGCATCCTGAATGCGTTAGTCAAAGTGATAGAAGAAGAGGATGAGGAAGAGGACGAGGAATTGTCCAAGGCTTTGGACGAGACACTACGTGTTGTGTGACCTTGTTTGATTGACTCGGATTGGCTTGGATATGCGTAGGACGAAGAATGATGCATCGGCGCACCGTGCGAGCACTTGTGCTTTGTTCTGCGTTTTTTGCAAGGTATCCAACCTTGATTCATCTCTGAACCAGGTCGATTGGGTTCACCAACTCATTCTTTGTTTGATGATTGCGAGGTCAACGTTCACACTGCAGCGTGGAAAGCGTTTGATATGTTTGTCAAGTCTGTGCCCAAGGTCGAGCTCGAGCCGTTGGTTGTTCCCCTTCGTTGGACGATTGAAGGGACTGGCGCACTAGGACGGACTGTGCCCGGATTCAGCTTACCTAAGGGTGTGGCACCTACGGTACCCACCACTATCGCAGGTCTTACCACAGGAAGCAACAAACAGCGCGTCTCAGAATGTTGCCTATGCGATTGGAGACTTCGTCGAGCACGCCGACGAATCAACCATCAAGCCCTTTGTTCCCTTCACTGGGCCGCTCATCTGTGTGGCCACCCAAGCAGTGACCTATCTCCCTGGTGTCAAGACCACAATCCTGTCTGCATTTGTGACGATGCTGGAGTACATACCAAACCATGTCAAGCCATTTTTCCCACAACTACAGCAGACATTTGTCAAGTCTGTTTCGCTTGGCATATTGACATGCAATCAACCGTGTGTTGATCCGGTAATGACGGAACTTGTTGTGGGTGCACGTGGGAGCGAGGAAGTGATCGCAGCGAGCTTCGTGTTGGCACTGTCTCGTGTCGTTCAGAGTGCTGTAGTGCATGGTGGGGTCGACGATAAGGCCAGGAAGAGCTGCATCGAGTTAGTTCACGACGGGACCCACCAAGGTCAGCCATCCTGTTTCCGCCCGCTCGCATCTGACGTCTCCTCGCACTTATCCAGGTCACTACTATGTACAGGCCATGGCGAGTCTGATCATGTCCTTGTCGACACACCCAATCATAGATCCATTGTCAAGTGCGTCTTGATTCTTGTTTTTGAATGTGATTGTCACGTTTTGTGCAGCACCTAGCTCGTCTCTGGCACACCTCCATCAGTGTTATTGTCTCATGCGATCCTAGCGGTGCTTGGATCCGAGGATGTCGATGAACGTATTCAGCCCGACAAGACAATGTTTGGCAAACTGGGGATACTGTGTAGCGTGGCACTTAATGTCAAGGAGAGTGTGGCGAAAAAGTGCCCTGTGATTTTGCGTCCAGCTCGTGATGCATGAGGGGTTCTCAGGGAGATGGTGGCAGACAGCGAGGAGGCTCTGATAGGGATATTCTGAACATCTTAGTAAATGTAGTATGAGTGCATGGTGCATGATGTGGAAGGAGGGAATAAAAGATGTTCGATGCTGTCGAACAGATTCTAGTGTGTCATTCAGAGCTTCCAGGGAGCAGTTACCAACTCGCTCGATGGCTTGGATGCCGCAATCAATCAGGGATCTGACAACAATATCCTAGATAGTCCCTTCCAGTCATTGTGTTGCAGATACAGTGGCACTAGCAGTATAAAAATAAACATAGATTAAACTTGTGAATCCCAACTTGAATCGATCAAATGCTCTAGCTCCTCTTCCATTGCTGGGTCAGCATTGCGAGACATCTGAAATAGAAATGAAAGTCAGAAAAAGGAGTTCACCATGTAAACGTACCGTGTGTGATAGGAAAGTTGAAATTTTATCTGCGGTGGTCTGAGGGGCACCCAGTGCTGCCATGGCGTACTCCTGAGGTCCCACAGGCATTTCCTGCTGCCTCCTGTGTCCACCCCATAACCAATCGTACAGCCCGAAGAGCCATGAGAAGAGCTTGTACAGTTTGTAACGCGACCCGGGGTTGGGGGATATTTGGCTTGGAGTGTGATTATTGAGGTTGCTTTCATTATTGGCACTCGGGTGCATCATGTCAGTTAAACATGCATAGAAGAAATCTTCGACAAAGCCGACTGCGACCAGGCATGAGACAGCAAGTGACCAACTTGTCAAATCCATCGTTTCCACACCTGGATAATCATGATACTACAAGAATAGAGTCAATAAAATGTGCTCACCAACGTGAATAGATTCCAACATTTCAAGGGCCCACCACGAGGTCATCCCATGCACCATCCACATCACAACCCTGATCGCTGCAACCGTCCAACCTAAAAATCTGCTGGCGGCCATCCCAACAGCTATAAGGAAGACGGGTACGGATGAGATGACAGCCCATGTTTTTGTGAGGATACGAAGGTTGTCAGCGATGCCTCTCATAGCATTTATTGCTTCTGGGATAAGGACCATCAGCAAGAACATCATGTGGATAAGCATGGATGCCAGTAAATAGGAGAAGAGCATAAACATTGGCATGGGGGATGCAAAGCAGTCAGCCATGGTTGAAAGGAGGTTGATGGAATCACTTGAATAGGAGACGACTTGCCTTAATACATGTATGAGGACACCCAGGGCCTCTGATGATGTCATTTGGTGCCACCAAGGCCGTAGTGTACATTTGATTTCAGATGAGACTCCCCAAATTGACTGTAACATTATGATTGACAATGAGGTCTACTGTACGTCCAATAAATGGGTGTAAAATACAGTTGATTAACCCTACACAAATCAACCATTGAATTGGTGAAGTCTGGCGTGGGCAGGTCGACGAGAAGTGTTGGGGTGTACATACTCTGCGATAGTCCAACCTTATCCACCATGTGGCACCTTCGTAACTCCTGCATGGTCTTCCCAAACGTGATGGGAAACAGCACGGCCGGTGGAAGGTCCCATCCTCATTGTGTGGAGGATGCTCGGTATACCTAAGAAATGCCTTGTTCAGACCGATAGAGACCCGGAGTGCTCTTTGCTGGGATCGTCAGCATTGCTTGCAACATTGACGGACCATGTCGTCCGTTGGCAAGGAGCAGCGGATGATAGATAATATCCAGCACCAGATCGTCTGTAGATATGGGAATGGCTGAGATGTACATAGTATGGCCAGGAAAAACACACCTTGAGCCATGCCGCCAACCTCAACCTCCATTGTGTGCATCCAAAGGGTAATAAGGGCTGGGAGTGTTTCGAGGTTAGTAGCCGATGGTGATGGGGACGTGATTGTTGTTCTACTAGTAGAGCGAGACGGAAAGAATTCCACTGGTTTGAGACGAACCATAAAGCATGTGTTTGATCGAAAGTGGTGTCTGAGGGAAAAAAGGTAAACATGCTATCGATAGTGATAATTTGCTAGCTCAAAAGTGTCGACAGTGGCATCCCAGGGTGGTGATGATGATGCCAGGAATGAGTTGAAGGAACTGTGGAAGATCTCAGCACACGATCACGCACGATTGGGACAAACGGATGAGGCGGACTCATCAGGAAAGGCTCGGAACGAGCTAGAGCACTCAAGAGATGAAGGACACATACCAGACGGTTCCAGCAATGCACTACTAGTATATCATCTTGAGGTCAATACAAATGACAGACAGCGAGACTCGGCGTGTCGTGTCAGTGGGCCATGTAGTAGTATGAGCGAACAGGTCGTCGAGACCAAGCTGGAGCAGTCAGAACACAGAGAACTCACTAAACAGTCCCAGCAAGTGTGCATGAATGTAAGGCGTCCAGGTGATGTGTGAATATTTGAATTCTTACACAACTTCTTTTCCAAGGTGGGACACAACTTGAACATTTGTGAGTACAGGTTCGAACGTGTTCTGAACCAGCTAGAAATGGTCAGAAGCACACAAAGTCGCCCACATATCAAGGTGCCCTCCTCTTTGCACCTTTTCTCTCAAGCTCTTATGCCGCTGCTGATATCTGTCCCTTGAGCTGGTCCTGTGGCCTCTACACGACATGTCTCTGACGCGCCGTGCTCACACTTGCGCTAAGATGTTCTCCGTTTCTTGCTAGGTATCCAACCTTGATTCATCTCTGCACCGGGTGGATTGGGTTCTGCCACTGGTTTCCTTGTTTGACAATCTTGAAGTCGATGTTCACACTGTGAGGTGGAAAGCATTTGGTACGTTTGTCAGGTCTGCACTAAAGGACAAGCTCGAGCCATTGGTTGTTCCCCTTCGTTGGACGACCGAAGGGACTGGTGCACCAGGACAAACTGTGCCGGGATTCAGCTTACCCAAGGGTGTGCACCTATGGTGCCCATTATCATCGCAGGTCTTACCATAGGAAGCAACGAACAACACGAGAATGCTGCCCATGTGATCGGAGACCTCGTCGAGCGCACCGACAAATTGGCCATCAAACCCTTTGTGCTTCCCTTCATTGGACTGCTCATCCCGTGTGGCCACCTAAGCGACGACGAATCCCTTCTGGTGTCAAGACCGCAATCTTGTCTGCACCCGCGATGATGCTGGAGCAGATATAGAATCATGTGAAGCCATTCTTCTCGCAGCTACAGCTGATGTTTGTCAAATCTGTCAGCGACACAACAAGCATCGTTGTGTGTACACGTCAGATGAATTTGACTTGTTGATGTGCAGTCAGCTGCATGTTGATCTGGTAGTGACGAAGCTCATTGTGGGTGTATGTGGGAGCGAGGAAGAGATCGCAGCGAGCCTCATGTTGGCACTGTCTCGTGTCATTAAGAGTGTTGTAATGCATGGTGGCGTCGGCAACAAGGCCAGGGAGAGCTGCATCGAGTTAGTTTACAATGCGTTCCAAAGTCAGGCGTCGTGTTTCCACTCATTTGTATCTGAGGTTTCCTCACACTTATTCATATCACTATGAACAGGTGATGGCAAGTCTGATCGCGTCCTCGTTGACACACCCACAGTCCCTCAAGTCTGTTGTCAAGTGTGTCTTGCTTCTTGTTTTTTTGGATATGGTTGTCATCACGTTTTGTGCAGTTACCTATCTTGTTTCCGGTACACCACCATCAGGATTGTTGTCTCATGCGATCCTAGTGGTGCTCGAACCAGAGGACGTTGATGAACGCATACAGCCCGACTAGACACTGTTCGGCAAATTGGGGTTACTGTGTAGCGTGGCACTCAAGGTCAAGGAGAGTGCGGCGAACGAGCCCCCTGTGATTTCATGTCCGGCTTGTGATGCACGGGAGGTTCTTGAGGAGATGACCGCAGGTGGCGAGGAAACACTGGTAGGAATGTTCTGAACTTGTTAGTAGATGTTGGTCCATGCAAGCGAAGCAACTGAGTACTGGTAGGTGTAGCATGAGTGCACAGTGTGGGATGTGGAAGAAGGGAATTAAGACATGTTCAATGTGTTTGCCGCGAACAGAACTGCGATTCAGAGCTTCATGGGACACCTGAGAGAAACTTGGCCTACAAGGTGAGAGGAGAACTATAACAAGCGATATGAAATGGCCGCAGAAACAAGTTCGATCATGATGCAACGAGAGGCATGATTCGATACATAACTGCTAGAAGACGAACTGGATTGACACAAAGGCGAGATGAACGGATCAGCACCGGCACCATACTAAAAACATGGAGATCTATGTAGCTACAAGCAAGTTCACTGCCATCGGGAGGGGAACGAAGCAGACACTGTCCTGCTTAATCAGCGACCACTGCTGGTCGATTATCGGGGATGGCAAGCTTGCTGCCATACACCATTCACAATGACAAGGCTCAGCCAAGATAACACATTGCCTTTGAGTAATGAACGATGGTCACAGCTGCCACTTTCTGGCATCTACTTTTCCTTCGCCCTTGTGCTCTTTCTCCAATCTTCCAAGTCCAAACTGAACATGTTTTTTCAGTCTCACCCGATAAGACCGACCAAGCACAATGCCAGAGTAGTGGCAGGGCGAGGTGGGATTGACAGAGAACATAGAATGAGTCTCGGGCCACTACATGCATCTCCTCTTTGGCCAGGGACCTGCCTTGGGAGGTACTTGTGGACAATCGTTGAGCATACCAAACATCACGAAATGAGAATTGTTCACCTTCTGACGGAGCAAGCGAATGATTGGGTTGTGCAGTGTGCAATTCATCATATGATGAACTACGGAAGTAATGATAAGATGGAAGCACAGTCTAGATGTACAATTTGCACTAACTTGTTGCTGGAGACAACATTGTGTTGTCTTGTTACGTCAATACATCAACATGGTTGGTGTGCGCAATCATCTGCAGATGTGCCTTTTGTAGTTTTTTGGCCACTCAATATTTCCTGTGCTCTGGGTAGCGACCTGGTTGAGAGATGAAGACAAGTCGTCAGTTGGGGAATCGTCATATGTTGACCATGACTTCATAGACTCATGGAGTGGCTGAAATGGCGGACAATCTCCCAGTAATTGTTCGACACGTGAAACAATTGCTTCCGCGGAGGGTCGTTCCTCTGGTATTGACAAGCAATCCTGGATCATGTTCCACTGCGAGTTGTCAATATGGCGGGACTCTGGCCGTACTGGCTTCTCGCCCTTCGCTAGCCGTAAGACAGCAGCCATGTCCTGCCGGACTTCTGACCATGGTAATTTGCTGGAAAGTGCCTCCATGAATATCAGATTAAATCAGACTGTGATGCTTATCAAGTTTACTTCAAAAACAACACAGCCAAATGAATAAATGTCAGTTCTAGTTGTGTGGGTGAATGTGTCTTCAGAGTTGACTTGTTCGGGCACAATCCAGCATATGGCACCTGGGCATGCAGTCGATCTTTGGAGATATGATAAGGCTTCTGGAACATTCCATATTAAAGTGGCATATCTGAAGTCGGTCAGCCGCGCAGTGAGATCTGCATCAAAAAGCACATTATTCTGTCTGTTTGTCAGAAGGGTCGTCCCAGGAACCAATGGTCTGTCTAACTCACTGAATTCAGATCACCATGGACGATTGATGTGGAATGCACTGTCTTGTATCATTCATATCATGCCTCGGTGTTGAGTAGATGATAATCACTCACAGAATTGTAACCCATTTGCAATATCTAGCAGCTGTCGAAAATAGTCAAAAGAGTTAGAAAGGGTCACAAGTCACCCATGAGATGAAGCCTGTGTCCAGTGCCTAGATTATCATCATACAATACCAAGAACTTGTGTAAGGATTCATGGGGCATCCACGTTGATACCAACGACATTGAACCATGCATTCCGAACCCATAAGTGACTCCCAGAAAGGTACGATGTTTCTATGGTCGAGTCTCCTCCAAATACCTGGCTCCTGGCAGAACATCTGCAAGTTCATTTAAGTGATAAATATGGGGCACGGAAGAGAACGGTACCTTGGAAGAACGATTGTCTGTGGCTTCATCTGCTACAATTCCAAGCTGAAGTGCCTTAACCGCAACCTAGAGGAGGCATGAATAACAGGTCCCTTAGATTACTTTCTGTCTGCGAACCTCCTTTGGTAACTCGCCCTGGTACCAGCATCGATAGACATCACCAAATCCCCCAACAACAATGGAGCAATCCTCCTTCTTGACAATATGTGGAGTGAAATGGAGGTGGGGGGCAGTTTGTACTACACAAGTTGTGTGACTACACAGGAATATCACATTACAAACTAGAGCAGTGACATACTTGAAGTTATATGTTTCGAACTGTTTTGCAGGTTGTGGTTGCACATCCGTCCTTTCAAGCACAGAAGTACTAGAACTATCGACGCTGGTATTGTCTGGGTCCTTCTAAAGCAGGAAGTTGAATGGGGGGTATAGCTGGCTTCAATGGGACAGTGACGTCTGTTGGAAGGGGCTTTGAAAAGCCTTGAGAAAGCAGTGAGCAAAGACCATGATTGATGGATACTCACGACTCGGGTTCTTGTTGAAACATGCAGTCTCTGGGTTTCTTCCTCCGACGCCTTGCTCCACCCATTGTCCAAATTCAATGGGACCGGGGACGGACTCGCGTTGTCATTGTCCGTGCAACGCATACTCAATATGTGGATGGACATGGAAGGTGTGCCCTCGTCTTCCTCCATCCACTACTGTCGCCCTGCTTCAAGGCAGAACTGTGTGTATGGTAGAGGCGATTTCATGCTCTGGGGTACCTATGCAGTGGAGAAAACACTCAGGACGAGTTTGCAGTATGGTTGGCAAGTATACCTGCCACAGATACATCTTTCCATCCCTTGTCGCTGATGCCACAAATTCACCAGAAGGAGAGAAAGCAACCAGGTCCACTTCGCTTGCGTGTTGCAGACATTCCACGGGAAATCCGGAAGCTGTGTCCCAGAGGCAGACAGTTTTGTCATGAGATGCGCTTGCGAGCATGGACCCATCTGGGGAAAGGGAAAGGGACCTGATTCAGTGGGTGTGGCCCATCCACTCTTGTCCGATTGGCATGTGAGGGTCTCCCAACAATGAATAGTCTCGTTGTGAGTGCCAAAGAAAACCCTGGTGCCGTCATGTGACCACACAAGACTCTGGATGCGATTTCGATGACCTAAGGAGGGGCCGAGGATGCACGTGCCAGTCTTGACATCATACACTGGTACAGCCAACCTTGAGGAGCAAGCAAGTTTGCTGCCATTGGGGGAGAAACACTGCAAGAAAGCGTGGACTCCGATGATGTTGATTGGTGTCCCCTCCAGAGTGTAAATACCTACGGACCATCCACCGACGACTGCGACGAGTCAACCATCTGGAGAGAGCGCAAGTCTGCCATTGTCCCCTCTGTGAGTCCATGTCCTGATGAGTTCGTGCATTGTTGTGTCTCAGACTTTGATGACTCCCCTAGAGTCACCGCTAATGATCTTCATGCCATCCCATATGGAAAGCCGGACAACCACACTCATCCGAACTCAGTCCCACATGCCTAGGATTACTTTCTTAGGCAGGTGGGTTCTGTGGAACACCAACCACCCTGTATGAAAATTGCTCATGTGCCTAGATATTTTTATTTATTGCTTAGGCATTTTTGTTCATGAGTTTAAGTGCCATTTGATTATGTAAGCAGTGGCTATACAGCCGCATTATAATACTTGTCCCCTGAAACAGAAGCAAAGCTTCTCCAATTCCAATCAACTAGCTATAATAATATTATGATGCATAAAACAACCAGGACTCTGGAAGGAAGTGTGATGCGACAGCAGTTAAATAGATGCCATGCAATAGTCATTAGTGATTCCACAGCCTGGCCCAGCCCAAAAGCCTGCTTGGGCTTGGCTTTGGGGGCTGGAGGCTTCATGAAATCATGAGCCGGGCTCAAAGCCTACAAAGCCCCTAAAGATGGCCCAGCCCAGCCCCAAAGCCTGAGCTTAGGCCCAGGCTGTGGCTTTGTACAATATGTGAAACAAGCCTAAAAGAATTGAGACTTGTGTAGTGAAGATGTGAAGTGGAGATGTTGTCCCAACTGGTTTAAAGGTGAAAGACCAGAAGAACTTTACTGGAGTTCTTTGGTGTTGGTTGCATGGTATATATACTACTACATGTGTTTGTGTCTGTTTGTAAAGTTCCAGAAGATTCTATCTATTGAAGGAATGTGATTGGCTAATGAAAGTCATATGATGCACAGCATCAGTAAACAATGATGTCATAGAGATAAGAGAACATATTGCTATTGGTTACAAGGTCATAGAATGTTCTATAGGCTGTGCTTGGCTATGCAAGTGTGGCAGCCAATGGGAAGGAGTTCTGAGCATAGGTTTGTGAGACAACTCTCGAAATCGAGTGTTGTGTAGTTAAAAGAGTAGGAAAGTTTATTGCTTAGAGTAAGTGATTTGAGAGGAAAAAAACAAGTTGATTAAACTGAGGAAGTACACTACTGACATGGGGTTTATATACTTGTAAAGACTGTGTATGTATGTTTGTACTATTCTAGAATGTTCCGTCAAGGTAAACATATGATTGGATGATAAGAAGGAATGTAATGATGTCATAGATAAGGCATATCATAATGGAAGGGAAGTTAGGAAGCGTGACATGTGTTGATGGAATGGAATCATAGGGTATAGGGTTAATATGGACATATGGAGATAGATCTTAATCGGTGCCTTGATGTGTGGCAGCCAATCATGGTTGGAATCCAGCATAGGTTTGACATGAGGTTGTGTCGTCTAGACACTTGTGTAGAGGGACGACATATGGAGTCTTTGGTTTGTGAAGTGTAGGAAAAGGAATGGACTTAGTCATAGGAAATGGTATGAGATTTGAGGCGTTTGTAACAGTTTGGACATGAGGCAAAGGTCTAGCCTTTGGGGAATGGAATGAGCGAAGCATGTAGAGGAACAATGTATTGGTTTTGTGTTTTGTGAAGGACTGGAAATGGGATATCATGTGACTTGTGGTCATGTGATGGAATGAACATAGGGGTCGAAGATAGGGGTTTTGAAGCATTTGTAACAATATGCTACCAAAATGATAATATTGTAGTATGTAGACTCAAAAACTAAAGAACTTGATAGTTCTCTTTACTCTACACGAGTGTGTAGGATACTTCCTCTCTTGGGGAAGTATGTGCAGGTATGATCAAGTAGAGACTTACTTGAGGAGACTTTGGTCTAAGCAAGAGTAATTGAGTGGAGTAGAGAATAGATTTCTAACTGGGAGAGCGAGTATGGAGGAGCTCTCTATTATATACTATATAGGAATGTATGTATGTGTTTGGACTGGTCCATGCTCAGTCCTGTCTTTCTACCTAAGAAGGAAGAAGTGTGTGTGATAGGATCGCATGGAATGTCATATCTAATGACTCATAATCTGATAGTGATCGGATGATTGGAATATTGGATAGTCAGTCACACAGAATGAAATAAGTCATGACTGACCATATGTGACTGACTGCCTGTGACAGAAAGATAGTGACCGACTAATTCTGTCATGTCATAATCAATACGAAAATGAATTGTGATATCAATGGTATTGGGATAAGGAAATCTGAATAAGAAATACCACTTGATATTCGACAAAAACAAGCAATCAATTAATGTCAAGAACATTACCCCATCACTGGGCAAGGCCCAAGTCCAAGTGCAAGTTGCGATGAGTGATCCCCAGAGCTCCAAGCTTGAGGAGGGGAGACCAGAGTCGACGACCTGTGGAGCTCAGGCAACAGACAGCGACAGTAACCAAACGCATCAACCAGGGAGTACTAGGAACTCCCTAGATGAATTAGAGAGAGCCGGAGCATCACAGACGACGCTGATTGAGGGGAGGAGTCCATGTGAAGATCCAAAGGAGCGATTGAGATTGACTGACGAAGAAAATGATCAGTACAATGGAATGGTCGATGAGGACTCGCCCAGAAGTTCCCAGGAGCATTCTCCAAAGTCCACAGACCCACCAGGACGACTACGAGTCAGTCCACATGAATCTGAGAGTTCTGAGCTCGAGGAGGGGAGATAGATGCCAGCAGTCTATGGGGCTCTCGAGTCCAAATACAAAGTGTGCATGCCAGCACTATACAAGCATGGTAAGGACACCAAGAAGCGACCAAAGAAGCTGCGGACAAAGGCAAACCGGATCAGTAACGGTTGAGAGCAAACAGATGAGGAAATCTCACAGAGGAGAGCTCAAGATGAGCTGGTCAAGCCAGAAGTTGACATGAACCAATCAGAACCATCAAGAAACAATGGGAACGCTATGGACAAGGCCTAAGGCTGAGCGCGAGTCGTGACAAGCAATCCACAGAGCTCTGAGCTCAAGGAGGGGAAACCAGAGTTGACGACCAATGGAGCTCAGGTCACCAGACTTGAAGTGGATGCATCACCTGCATCAGAAAGCGATCTGGATGCCAGTCGAAGGCTGAAGAAGCCTTCAAAAGAACCAGAAAACATCAGTGAACAACTGGAGTGCAAGGAGAAGGCAAACTCACCAAGGACGACCCAAGTCGACAGAACTGTGCCATATGGCAAAGAGGAAGTGTTGGACCATCTGGAGATGCCAAGGATGATGATATGGTGTCGATGAAGCTGTGCAAAGCATCTGCATGCATCAGGGAATGGTCAAAGCAGAAGGAGGGGGAGAACTCACATGGAGAGGTCCTACATCTGCTAGATGACCGAGGTGATGAGATGGCCACACCAAACCGAGTCCCAACCCACCTGGAAAGCCCTAGGAGTGATGCAGATGAGCGGTTCGAGAGAATGAACCTGTAAAGTCAAGATAAGTGACCTGGAGGAGGAGAAGGGGAGATTGACTCACCACGTCTGACTGCATGCGAACCGAGCCAAACGGTTGCATATGGTGCATCCCCAAGCACCACAAACGTCCCAAAGACGTCAGAGACGAGTGCATCATCGAAACGAATGCACAACATCGAAACCAGGAGCCAGAGGGAGCTGGAGGTGAGGAGGACAAGTCAGAAGTGAATGCAAACCATGCAGTCGATCAGAATGTACCTGAAGGTTCCCAAAGGCCAATGGAAGGTCCAGGACATATGACGAACCAATCAGGCATCGAAACAAAGTTTCCAGGATAAGTTGAAGGTCCAAGAGGTGCAGAGAGGGTCAAGTCAAAATTGGAGGCAATCGAGGGTGAAGCACATAATCGAAACAATCAGAAATGACTTGAAGATGATGGGAAAGGTGACAGGAAGGATGGTACAATGAGCAACGAATACTGTGACTCAAAATGAGTCAAAACAGTGCTGCTAACTGAAACAAGCCTAGAAGGGTTGAGACTTGTGTAGTGGAAATGTAGAGTGGAGAAGTTGTCCCAACTGGTTTAAAGGCGAAAGACCAGAAGAACTTTACTGGAGTTCTCTGGTGTTGGTTGCATGGTATATATACTACTACATGTGTTTGTATCTATTTGTAAAGTTCTGGAATATTCTATCTAATGAAGGAATGTGATTGGCTAATGAAAGTTGTACGATGCACAGCATCAGTAAGCGATGATGTCATATGATAAGAGAAAGAAAGGCCATTGGTTAGAATAGTGTTACAAATGCCTCAAATCTCATACCATTTCCTATGACCAAGTCCATTCCTTTCCCTATGCTTCACAAACCAACCCAACCATATGTCATTCCTCTACACAAGTGTCTAGACGACACAGCCTCTAAAACCTCATGTCAAACCTATGCTGGATTCAATCCATGATTGGCTGCCACATATCAAGGCACCGATTTAAATCTAACCCGATATAGATATATTAACCCTATGCCCTATGGTTCCATTTCATCAACACATGTCACAATTCTCTTCCATATGATACACCACAAGGCTATGCCTTATCTATGACATCATTACATTCTTACTTATCAACCAATCATATGCTTACCTTGACGGAACATTCTAGAATAGTACATATAAACATACATACACAGTCTTTACAAGTATATAAACTCCATGTCAGTAGTGTACTTCCTCAGTTTAATCAACTTGTCTTTTCCTCTCAAATCATCCACTCTAAGTAAACAACACTTTCTATTCTTTTACTACACAACCACTCGATTTCGAGAGTTGTCTCACTTTGATTAAACTCCTTCCTGCTCCACACCGCTCCACTTTACGCAAAGCCCAGCAGTCGCAATCTTCGCATGCTTTCCAAGTCCCTCAAAAGACAAGTGCGTCGTTAAGGGTGTCAATGCTAGGTCAAGACTAAAGAAGGTCTTGAAACGTAGTGAACCCCTCCTCCTCAGCTCACACTAACCCCTCCTCTTTCTACAAGGTTATAGCTCCTTTGCTGCCACACGCTAGCAGCTAGGAAGTACAGCAGTTGAGAGAGAGCGTAAGAGATCAGAGGTATCCCACAGAAGAACCTCTTGACTCAGCCACCACCAGCTTCCTCATCCACGACAATCATTTACCTTGGCACCTCTTCAGTCGCTCTTCAGAAGAAGAACTACTCAGGGCAGTACTAGTAGTGAGATCTTTCCAGAGGATTCCACTTCCCAGTGAGCTAGACCAAGAGTCACTCACAACAGATTTAGCAGGTTCCTCGGAATCTTTAGAAAGAGTCATAAGGTTCAAATCAGAGATCCAGGAGATCATCCTCCCACCTACCCCTCTTTCTCCACTTACACCCCTGCCAGACGATTCAACACCTATAGTTGGGTCGTTAAAGAGAGAGAATTCACCTATCGTCATACCACTCCCATTGCCCCCATCCCTGAAGAGAGAGAGATCGGAATCTTACGATCCGAACAGCTATATCAATCTGGATCTAATAGAATTCAACCAGAGATTCGGAGATTGGCAAGAAAGGGACAGGAAAAGGGTAAAGAGAAGGCAAGACAGGAAACAGAAGAACCGTTCCTATGGAGAAAAGAAGCGAACAGAGATCTCAGAAGGGCCTATAGGAGATAGAACTCTACGCCCAAAAGCCTCATTAAAAACACCATCCAAACTCCCTACCTACACTTCCATTTAATAAATCTATTCCTATCCAAAAAGGAATGGCCACTTTTGCACAAGCCGTTACAGATATCACCAACAAGCAAAGGCAAGGGACAGATCTCAACGATGCAGACATCGTTGCAGTAATAACAGCAGCACAAAGAGAAATCCACACGTTAACACTGCTGGTAACTCAGATGCAATAGGGGATGGCAATGGCACCAATAGGCCAAACACAGGCCTCAAGAAAATACGAAATAATGGCAGACCTGGGTGAGTACCACGGAGATATTGCCAAATGGGACCAATGGTGGGCCAACATTTCCACATGGTTACACCTGAATGGTGTCACAACCAATATGGAAAAAGCCTTCGCCATATTGTCTCATCTCAAGGGACAAAAAGCGGAACAGTACTCTTCTGTCACCCTACCAGTCCTCATGTAGAAAGGAAGCATGGACAACGACGAGTACAAGACATGGTGCACAGAGCTTGAACAACACTTCAAGCCCCACCTAGAAAAAGATTGGGCAATCGCTCAATTAGAAAAACTCTACTAAGGATCAATGAGGACAGACGATTACCTCATCAAATGGCTATCACTAGCTAAACAAGCGCAACTCCCAGACAAATATGCAATTCGAAATCTGGAAAAACACGTAGCTGCCCCGATCATCGCACGAATCTTCCAAGAAGGAAGACCAACAACCAAACAGGCCTATATCGACAAGATAAGGGCCACAGGGCAAGCAATAGAATCCTTCCATTACGTACACCAAGGATTCCAAACACATGGGGCTCCGCAGAAAGACCCCAATGCAATGGACCTCAGTTGGTTCGACGATGACTGAATCAATCAAATAAAGAACAAGGGGAAATCCCCCCAAACGCACAAACCCCTCAAGTGCGCAAACTGCGGCAAAGAAGGCCATGCAGTAAAAGAGTGCCATGCACCAAAGAAAGACCAATGCCCAGAATGTAAATGGGTAAACAAACAACACTGGAGGGGCTGCAATTCCAAAGGGTGTCAAGCGCGCCAAGTAAAAGAAGAACTGACCCCATCAACTTCGAAAATAGAAGAAGTTGATGAATATGCAGAAATCCATGGCATGTCCATGGAACAAATAAGGGCACACTTCGCCCAACAAAGCAAGAAGGCGGGAAAAGCCAAAGTGAACTGATACAGAAGGAATCTCAGATTCACACAGGTCAGTTCTCCAACTCCTTCGGACTCTTAACAGAAAGGGGCGAGAACATCAATGACCCCCTTTCGGATTATGATACAGAACCTTATGTAAATCACATAACAGCCAGGGATGCGACAACCATAAGTTCCATATCTTCTAATTATTCACAGACTATGCCGTCTGGGGGGTCTCCTACTGAGCCTGGCTGGGACGATAAACCAGTGCTTAAGTCCCCAAAGAATTACGAAGAAAAATTTATCAGAACACTCCACATGGAAAAAGAAATAGGTCTTCCAATCGAAATTATTACAGAAAACTCCCCCTTTCCCCTTAAAGCACACGCCCTTCTTGATAGTGGTGCAAATGTAATATTCATAAACAAATCATACGTGGAAAAACACAAAATCCCTAAAAAGAAACTTCTATGCCCAATCAGTGTATACAACGCTGATGGAAGCTCAAACTCCGCTGGTAAAATCACACACTATACAGATATTAACATCCATTACAAAAACCACAAAGAACACGCTAGAGCAGAAATAACCAACCTTGGAGATAAAGATCTAGTCCTCGGTTTCACATGGTTAAAACATCACAACCCAGAAATCGATTGGAAAACAGGATCTGCAGATCTCACACGTTGCCTGCTCCAATACAAAGCTTCTTCCTTCATAAGGAAGGTCACCTGTGAAGAAGTCGAAGACGCCTATGACACCTATGTAAACAATCTCTACATCGCGGAACAAACCATAGAAAAACCAAAAGAGAAAACCGCTGAGGAACTGGTTCCGAAGCAATATCACAAATATCTAGATGTCTTCTCAAAGAAGCAATTGGAGAGAATGCCGATGAGAAAGCCATGGGACCATGGAATCAAATTAAAAGACACCTTCAAGCCAAAGAAAGGAAGGATTATCCCCTTATCACTGGCAGAACAAAAGGAAGTCTCAGATTTCATAGACAACCAATTGGCAAAAGGCTACATCCGACCTTCTAAATTGGAACAAACATCACCTATGTTCTTCGTCCCTAAAAAGGATGGACGGAAGAGAATGGTACAAGACTACCGTTACCTAAACAAACACACAATCAAAAATAATTATCCACTTCCCCTCATTTCGCAGCTTGTTGACAAGCTGAAACATGCCAAACTATTCACAAAAATGGATCTCAGATGAGGATACAATAACGTCCGCATCAAAGAAGGAGATGAATGGAAAGCTGCCTTCGTCTGCTTTAGAGGATCCTATGAACCAGTTGTCATATACTTCGGACTCTGCAACTCCCCTGCAACATTCCAACAGATGATGAATGACATATTCGCAGACATGGACGGAGTAGTAGTGGTCTACATTGACGATCTAATGATCTTCACCTCCTCAGACAACCAAGAAGAACATGATAAAATTGTCATGGAAGTCCTACGGAGATTAAAAGAAAACAATCTATTTATAAAACCAGAAAAATGCTACTTCTCGGTCAAAAAGGTGGAATTCCTCGGAATGATAGTAGGAACCGATGGAATCTCCATGGACCAAGAAAAGACAAAAGCTATTATGGAATGGCCATTGTAGAGATTGGTACGCATCTACATGTATATCTCAGTCCCATGCGTGTGCTACTTGTCGGGACATCCATCCATAGCTTTTCCCTTCCGTTTCCAAGACTTCCGGTCGGTTTCCAAAGGACCGGTCGACAGTCCGGATGCCTGGGCTTCCTGGACTACCAACGGACCGGCCAGACTCTACTTGTGTCGCTCTGGAAATACTTTACTACTGATTGTCGGGTTGTATACGCTTCAGTCCATTTCTAGTTACAGATATCCATGTGTTTCTGGTATGTTTCTTTCACATTATGATACTTTTGGTTCTTAGGTCCCGATACCCCGAGTGATCGGTCGTATCAGACCTGTAACGGGACTTGGGCGCGCTACCCTTCAAGGGTTGGTTTTCATGCGATCCCATCCCTTCTTACATTCCATTCCGTACATTTAGAATCATTTCCGGTACTTTGTCTCTGTCTGGGTATATCCAGACTTATAAAATCATGTACCTACCTTCTGGAAAGGATAGTTCCCGTTGAGCTCACATCGTACATTGTCGGGGCCGTTCCCCATCATCGTTTCCACCATTGTCCGTCGTACCCCGTCGTTTCCAATTGTCTTTACCGCCTTTCCCGACTGAACCGCCAGTCGGACATTGTCCTTCTCATCGACCGGCCCTGGACCAGCCTCGTTTTGTCGCTCAAACTTGCCTTGGACTGGTCAGTCAGTGCTCGGACTTCGTTCCGGACTTATCCCAGACATCAGAGTCCCTTTGGGGCGAACATATTCGCCTCCCCCTACTATCAGACACTTCCCG
>JBBPLQ010000438.1:0-22382 GCA_038089855.1 Royoungia palumana
GTGCAAGCCAAAGTGGGCACGACCGTGTTTGCGAACGCATATAATCGGATCCGGCAGGGTGCGGTGAGTGTGCAGCAAGCGCGGCGGGTGGCACGTGTGACCAAGGTGCGTCGATCGTCGGCGGCGTAGATGTGCCCTCATGGAAGGTTTAGGCGACGACGGATCCCGAAGGCGCTGCAAAACGCAAGGTGGCGCGGAATGTGATGAAAAAGGAGAGTCGGAAGCGAAAGGGCAGGGCGTTTGCGTGCGTGAAGGGTTTTATTTTGCTTTTGGATGTTTGTTGACTGTGATCGATCTGTAGTGAAAGCCGGGGGCATGTTAAGAGAAGGCGGGAGGCGTAGTATTTTCTTTGTTTCCCCCTTGATATTTTTGTTCTCTCTCAACTCAGTCCTCTCCTATATTTTGAGCGGATCAGCGACCCTGATTTGTTTTGATAGGCTTCAAGCCACGTAACAGATGACTTCAAGGACAGGCCGTGGCTCTCTGCTGTCGTGCGTCTGCTCGAACCCGCAGTTCTGTCTTGTTCCGTGTGCTCCTCACCATCAAAGTTACCTTGACACTCGTTTGGTTGTACGTGGAAGACGATGAAAGAAGGCGAACGAATCACGTACAAATCACCGGGCAATTGGACAATGGAAACTACCACATCCTCGCTACACTGCATGTAACCCTAACTTGAATACGATAATGATTGTTTTCCATGCTGCATACGTTGTGGCTTGGTAGTAGTATATTCATTTCGGCTCCACGTCGAGTCGTGTTGCAGGTGGTCACTATCTTCACGATTAGATTCCACTCGTGTAAGCAGCTGTTCCTCATTGAAATGACCTAGATGAGCAAGATTTGCATCTGACAAAGTTAGAAGTCAAATGCACACTTCAAGTGGACCAACAGGAATTAAAACTATTTACTCGTCTTCTTCCCAGACATGCTTCCGCGGGGGAACCGCCCCCTGAAAGAAAAATGGGACGACGATTATTCGAATGTAGGCTATATAGACACTAGTGAAACTCGAAATCTTAAATCAATGCCTCCGAAACGTATCAAAATCCACGAGAATTTTCATCGGCCTGGATTGAAATTCTCGCATGGGGGAATTTCAAGAAGTTGATCAGATCGGATCATCGATCGATCCTCAGATCTCAATATTGATTTTGATCGACAATCCGTAGCGGCGAAACATGGAAGTATCGTGATCCAGATATTTTCGTGAATCAATCGATGGACCAAACACAGAAGACGTAGATCAGCAGAGGAACGGATGGGCTTTGACCGAGATTGAAAGAAATCGCTGGGACACGGTGAAGCAACCAAGTACCATTGAATCGTCCAGTGTGGTGAAGGACCTGCAGGTACCAGCCTGAGCGGTATGCCAGTGGTTGAGTGTTCACTGGCACCTTTTGTGCACGCCACGGCTCCACGAGTGATATATGACACATGACAAATGATCATACATACGATCCTGGCATGATAGGAACTGCCAATTTCCCGTATTAAATGGCGATTAGACTCTTCTCGAGTCATGCATAGTTTGGTTTGTGAATTGCATGCGTACCTGGGACGACTTGCTAAAACCACCAGTTGCAAATAAGAAAAAGACTGAAAAGCATCTCGCGCCTTGTGATCAATGGTGGCATTCGGCAGCCGCCTGGGGCACATAGAAGTCGCGAGTCAGTCTTAGACTGTCGCGAATGGCTCCTTTTATCGCGCAGAGTCTAAGGTACGAGCGGAGCACGGAATTACCGTGCGCGTAGTTGGACGGGTGGCGTATACGAACGCAGCCGTGAATATGGCAAGGGCGATGACGATGTGGTCAAGCACTCAGATGTCGAGAAGACGACACGGACGAGCAAGGGTGACGGTGAGCGTCCTACGGTGAGTGCGCTCCTGTATTGGATCCCCGCTACCCCGTCTTATATACTTTGTCTACGAATTTCATATCCTTGGTAAGACGAGATCATCGGCCGCTCGGCTTGGTCATGTGCGCCGAGCTGTGCCGCACCGTGGCTCTCAACAATAGTTCATTCATATACGTTGTGACCCTTGAAGTGTTTCCAAATGATGACTACGGCGGCGGCAAGGCCCGCGAACGTGACGGATGCGACACCTAGTACACCATCTGAGAGCACAGATACTTGAAGTGACATCACAGTAGGTAGAGAATTGAGCTCATTGGCCATCTGCCTAGGTTTCGACCAATTTAATGCCCATCTTCCGACGGGAAAGTGAACTCTGACTGCGATTCTGATGGGGGTATTTGCTGTTATGCTGTGCTACAGATGCTCCGCGGCCAAGTTATGAATACGAGATTTATGTGAGCAAGATAGAAATTTGCCAATTGATAGTTGCCCGTCAAACGGTCTCAAACCGCACTTCCTGGAAGAGCGGTTCCCAGGTCGAACTAGAAGTACACCGAAACTGCAAGTCATGACGCTACTTTTAACCGCTTACGTATTTCTCCTGATACTCGGAGGTCAGCCTGACGGAAGCATGGACTTTTGCCAGCACGAGTGGCACCAACGAATCACCGAGTGGCTGAGAAGGTTTCCGCCCCTTAATCCAGTCATTGGGAGTATACGGGACAAATTGACGATGTCAATAAGTGAGTACTTGAGTCACCATGATGCCATGCTTCGCTGTTAGACTATGATATAATAAAATGAACTGATCAACGGCGGAGCGACTCGACTTGTGTTACGTGAGAAACTTGTCACGGCCCGGGAATCCGGTACGTAGGGTATCTAACATTAATATTTGTAAGTCATAGCTGATTAAGTTCTGGGTGATCCATTCTGTCGCCGGTCAATACAACTCTTTTGCCTGAGATCTCACCGAGCATCGGAAGGATCGAAATGGGGTTCAAGCTGTCAAACAAACTCGGTGACATCCGTTGCATGCATTTGGAACCTGTAACCTACCCACCATGATCCGAGCGGCCGCACAACCCAACAGTCGGAATTGCAACGGCTGGTTAGAGGGTGTTATCTATGGGAGACGGTGGATTGGGGCTCGCTTCAGAATTCTCTGACAGTTCTTGGGCTACAACACTAGCAGCAATGCATGTGCCAGCAACATCTGGTACGCTATCCGAGAATTGGGATTGCATATTGACTGGCAGCTGATCAAATTTTGCACATTCGCCCATCGTGACTGATAGGTCCATTCCGATGGCAAAGCATATAGCAACCGTCGCTTCTGATGTACCCAATTACCCCCGGGCCTTCCAGAACTATGTAACACCAGTTCTGAAATGAAAGCTTTATCTAAACAGAACAGCCTCGTTCCCAAAGGGCCTTGCAGATAAGAGTTTCAGACATCCCCGAGGGCAGGCATAAGGTTTGAGCGTAAGTACCGCTGCCAGGTGAGCTTGCACTTTTACATAATACGAACGGCACATCCTCTCTGCGTCGCACTCTTGATGGTTCGGCGTACTAGTACAGCTGTCTGTGTGCGAAGAATTGATTCGAAGGTCGATAATAGCGCATGATAGCATGAGTCCTTACCAGCCGCTGAACGTCGTGGCATATGCAGACCAATCAGATCCAAGAGAAAACTGGAAAGAGATGCGAGAGATGCAAATGGGGTCATTTGGGAGGTGTACCTGCCTTTGGGTACACAAAGATAGCATTGCAGGGTACGGACGGATTTAACATTCAAGTCTAGCTGCTGTGGAGGTACACCCGGATGGGATGTCGTTGATCATTATTGATAGATAGGAAAGGAGCGATCGTGCTGGCAGAACCTGCCAGCCTCGGCTGTGTAGCTGCCATCACGTGGGTGGACAACTGGCGGCAATTGGTGCTTACAATATTAGAAGAACTATTGGATATGAGAGTCACTCACACAGGTCCCCATCGTGATTAGTGGGCCCCTCACCTCTCGGTTTATGTTCAAATATTTACAATTCGTGCTGGGAGACAAGTCGGACTGCGGTGCACACGTGCCCCAAGGTGTCCGATGGATGCACCATGAAGCAAGGTCGTGATGTCAATCTTATGGTTTTCTCGTCATTCTAACACGATCATTGCGTTGGTGATGCGGTTTCTTCTCCTTTGGGGTTTAAGGTGCGCTATGCGTCTCGTTTGTGTCTCTGTAGCACATGATAATTCAAGAGAGATCTAGCTAACTTGAATTCCGACCCGTTCGTAAGTCATACTTTGTCATTTCTCATTTGCCTGGGCGACGAGGCCATCTGATGGTTCAGGTCGTTTACATTTGATTTTTAATCGAAATCCAAGAATTAGCTTGCGAAGTATTCCGAGGTGATAAGGTGATAACAACATTTCAGACGAGTCTCGTGCTAGCACTAACACTACTCCGAATGCGATGTGACGATGTCTTTGAGAGATGTCGCTTCGAGTTGGGTTTCATGCCGTTCAAATACCCACGTTGCACTAGTCCCGAACCACCCACTGCCATCATGTGGCGGCTGGGTAGGAATCCATAAGCTAGCATTTATGTGATCTCGGTAATACCCGCGGCTTCCGTCCTCGGATCGTCGCGCAAAGTTAACTCAAAACTTCCGAGAGGTCTCAAGACCGAGCGTTCGTGGTTCTTTCCATGTCTCTTGAAACATACTACTGGTCATCACCGAAGGATTTAGAGATGATCCGCGGCCGAACTGGACGGAATTAACCCACGACAGCCTATTGTAAGTAAATCGTACAGTTTCAAGAAAATAGAACTTGCTTATTTTCCACACTAACTACAAGAGAGCATCTCAGCTGTTTCCATGCACTAGCGCCGTACTAGTGTGCAGGTCCGCACGGCAGGGCCCGCTGCGTAATCCTTCAGAAGGCGCATCGGCACGGATAAGCCCGTGTCCCCCAATGACGAGCCTTAGTGTAAGATCTACAGATATATCAACATACTCTCCTGAGAAAGACCGCGCGCCTCTTTGAAAGTATCGACGCAAACTATGTTTCTGCTATTCTAATATGCTACTGTAGTGTACAACAGACAATGTCCTCAAGTGCTCAATGCGAGATGAAAAGAAAAACGAATGTATAACTTGCAGTGACAATGCCAAAGTTTACAAGTGTGCCAGTGATCTGGTGGAAATGATAATCAAATGTATCGATTTGGAAACGTCCTCAAAGTCGTTTCCAATCTTGTAATGAAGCGTTAAAACATGAAGTCCTGAAAGTCGAAGATCGAATGTGCGTCAAAGGAATGTGTTGAGTGTCAAAGGACTGTCAAAGGAATGTTGTGCGTGTAACTCGAAATGATGGACTACCTTGTTGTGTGAAAAAGGGTATCGCTATATCACGCACACAAGAGGTAGAAGGGTAGTCGAACGAACAAACGAAAGGAGACGGCCTGTTCAATAGTGACAGGCAGGATGATGAGGCCTCTTCCTGAACATAACCTTAGCGCGCGAGTCGGCTGCAATGGCGGGACCAATTCGCCAACACTGTGGTCGCGTCTTGGGATCTTCCAACTTGATGTCGTACGACATTACGATGTGAGCCAACATCGATTTCAATTCAAGGGCAGCAAAGAAGCGACCGGGACTGCATGACCCACATTAGCTGGTCCGGAAAATGCGAAAGTGGAGGATCCATACCAAGCATGTTTACCATGCCCGAACGGGAGGTATTCTAGACTAGTCGAAGCAAACTGGTGCTTCGTGCTCTCCCCCCCCTGCTCGCGGATATTATAGAATCGAAACGGATCGAAGGAATGTGCGTTTTGATATATTTTCTCGTCGTGATGCACAGCTTCAGATGGCGCTACAACCGAGGTTCCCTTTGGGATGAACGTCCCATCGGAGAAGGTGAAATCTTTGAGAGCCTTTCGCATTAAGGTCACTGATATAGGGATGGTATAAGACACCCTTACGCGAATATATCGCAACAACGCAACATACCGGAAGTAACTCCCATCAGACGTTGACTCTCCTTCAGGAAGCTGTCTATCTTGTACATCTTCCCTAATGAGATCTTGGACCATCCTTCTTGTTCGACGATTGACTCTGCCTCTTCACGAAGGGCATCAATGTATTGAGGGTTCTCCGCTAAAAGGAGTAAGGCTTGTGTAAAACTCTAAATAGAGCGTTGGACATGATATCAAAATAATCAGGCCACTGAAAAGAACGCACGTGTGCACTTGTCTGGGAGTAGATCCACGGGTGTCAGTAATGATACGTCAGACGGAATGTGCCGGAGACATACAAGGATCGCAGCAAAGTTCACAGCCAAGATACGGTTGGTCAGGAGCTCGACTGTACGCTCAGCGTCGGGTGCTGCATGCAGCAACCATGATAGAAGGTCATTCTGCCGAAAGAGTCAGAATCACAGGGATACCTATCGAGAAAATGCGACCAACTGGCTTGTCGACCCAATCATCCCCATATTCCTGGAGGAGCTTCAGTCGCTCCTCGATTATGGGACCAAGATGCCGCATAGCACGTTTGGTGGTACTATTAGTGAAGAAACGACCAACAAAGCTACCGAACAGTGAAAACCTATTTCCAGGGAGGATCGTGAACAACTTACGGAGCTAGGAAATGGGGGAAGATTCTGATGATGTTCGCTCTCGTAGCCACCTCCGATGTATATCGTAAGGTGAGATCAATCCATTCTGGGTCGCGGCCTACCATATCGGGATGAGCAACAATAAGAGTGGCTGTGAACTCAAGGGTACGTACACAGCGGAAGTCCGACGAATAGTCGATTACTGGACCTACATACGACTTGCCGAATAACACTCAGAGCAGGTACACTATGCCACTCTGTCTTCGTGTCACTAGCGAATTAATGGATAGCAAACTGCTACTCACCATTTCCCTCGAGATTTAATACCTCATCGAAGGCCGTCGCAATCTCATCTCGCATCTCAGTGCATAAAGCACCGAGATTACGAGTCAGATGCAAGCGCACAACTGAGGCGTGATATGGGTTGTGAAAAACTTCTCTCCCTACGGTGTACTGCATCTGGACTGTCTGCCAACAGATATAAGAACCCGTTTCGCAGAATTGGACTTGCTACCAATCCTTACCTCGTTTGCCTCTTCAATGAACGAGAGTTGATCGTTGGGTGCTTTGCGTAGCTCCTCCATGTGCTGACGGCTGCTTAAAACGACTAACCAACGATAACGATCGGCGACTTTAAACGGAATGGATTTGTACTGTGATTGGCGTTAACCATTGTCCGTCCAAGTATCCAGCGTCAACTTACCTTCTCGTAGCCCTCCTGAAGGAAATCTACAGCATTAAGCTGGAACTTGAGACCGGCCCACCATGACCCGAGCCAGCTGCTTGATCCAATAGTTGGAATTGCATCGAGCTGTGCACCGATCGGTCAATGAAACGAAAGGATATAATCTTTACATACCTTTGGACTCCTGGGTAGCTGGGAAATGGCAATTGCTGTTGTAGCGATACCCGCAACAGTGAATACGACACCAGGAATGCACCCTGGCAGTGTGGACGGTTGAAAGGACAGCATAATAAATAATGGATGAAGAGTTGGACTCACCCACAGCTCCAGATGGATCGTCAATCCTTTTTATCCTTGCCCTAGAAGCGGCAAATGGAGAAGCGCAACCCTACTCCAGCGCTGTCGAGTGCGACATGTGCAACTCCAAAAATAGCCGAGCATTCCATTCTTCGCCTCATATACAGCGGTCATGAACCATGACGTTACTTGCCAGAGGCTCTGCAGCAGGGTCATTCGCGGCCGCCAAAACACTTCTAAGACGCTCATTACAGCAGACTTGGACAATACAAGACCTTGGCACGACACATCCCTGAGTTGAGAAAAAAAATATGACATGCGAAAAATGTCAACGATGTACAGTACTGACCTGCGTCCTTGCAGTACGAAGATGAACCCTACAGCAGAGGGGAGACCGGATAGACAATGCACGCATTGCTGAATTTGCAAGTCGGGATAGTACAACTCGGGCGCTGCCGTTTTCAGTGTTGACTCTGACGGGACGGGATCAATGCGTTTGACATACTTGTGCATGAGAGACCTACTATAGTTAGTGTAGATGTCATTTTGAGCGCCCTAGAAGGTACTCGTACTATGACTCGGCCATGAGCTGCACGGAAAACCTTGAACCTTAGTAGGATTGTAGAAGAAAAATTCTCAAGGCACCAAGCAAAACAATTAATTGCCGCATACGATTCATTACGCAAATTGGTATACCATAAACGGATGCATATAATCTTCGTCTTCATTACAAAACGGTACATAGACGGTAGCACTGGCGCAAAAGTCTCGGAGATGTTCAGCGCCCCGGGTTTCATCGACAGCTACTATACGGGTTCGGGCATAGGACATATAAATTAGTGTGCGCGGCTCTCTATCTCTGCTTGAGTCACAACCAGTTTTCATGTGGAATGAGCTCGATAGGACCTGGTTCATGGAGCCACGGGCCGTCGCGATATATCAACAAACCACATTGTCAGAAGACCCAGAACGTCAACTCGAAATGATCCTTGGCGAGATATTCGCAGGCACTGTCGGCACAATAATGACAACATGCTCTACTTCAATTCTCTCGCGGGTACGATTCTCACGACCTGATGATCATTGATCATGAAGGTCAAGGTACAGGATCAGATCCCATGGGCCACGGCAAGATCAGTGGATCATTTCCATCCCATGATCGAGAGCGGCGCTTCAAGACACTCTACGCGTGGATTGGGAACAACGTACCTTACACTCAGCGATGGCTATCTCCGCGGACTTCATCCTCCTGAAGATTTGGATGACTATGGGTTCATTATTAACAATGTGAATCTTGCTGACTCTGAAACAAATATGGCTTTATCATCGAACCAGGCATCCATTTCTTCTGTGGGTCAGGGTAGCACCATCCCGACGCCACGATAACAGCGGGTTCGTAAAGTTCGAATCTGTGAGTCACTTACGGCCCAGATAACATAACGCACCATCTTGCCGCTCCTGGCGTTCTGACGGTTCTGCCCTAACAGTGTAATCTTCCATGGAACAACGTCCATGATTTTGCAGTGGAGCTCTATCCAACCACCGAGTAGCAATCCTCCAACCACGAGCCTGGTACGCTTATCAGTCTGAAAAAAAAACATCTCACGAGTTCTTACATGCCTTGTGAATCGTCCGCTCTCCCGAGTTCATTCCAGGAGTGCTTGTGTGTCCCTTCAGCATCAGTAGAGATTTCGAATGGTTATATGGGGTGTGGCACCGGAATCGATTCAAATACTCCAAGAGGCTCTGTTTCTGAGAATTCACCACCTTTCCACATAGAAGTCTCCGCGTTTACTTCCCTTCGAGGTGCGTTCCTGTTAACTTCTGGTTGGCGTTATGGGCCAAATATTATCGTCCAAAGAATGGACGCGTTGGAATCCCCTCGTTTCTGAACGTTAATTAGCTGTGACTTACAATGAAGACACCCCTTACCTCAAGGTGAAAAAACCTGTCTCCGTCTGACCACCAGAGGACCTATTTTTGCGAAGCATGGAAGTCTCCAGTTCGATGGCTTCATCACGATGCCCTACATGGACACATGGTTAACATTAGACCGTAACGCACAGCAAAGTACAACGCTGCAAGGGATAAGATACGAAGTAGATCTGATCGTGGAAAGTCCGGCAACTCGTCCTTGAAGCCTCTCCGGCACTCTAAAGTATACAATAAATAAGAGGTATCCACGTATTGTCCACATCCTGTGTCAAAATTCCACATCATAACTCTCAGTCCTCTCCAATTTTTCCCAAGGAGAAAGTCCAAAAGCGGCAGGTAGGCCATCCCAAGCATCCTCTCGCCCATCTTCGATCTCCCTATGGCAATAAATCGTGCAATTTGAGCAGAACCTGGCGTCCCATCGAGGGTCCCACCGCATGAATGGATCTCGAGAGTTGGGTCGATCTAGACACCACAGTTCTGTGATCGTAGCAAAGTTTCCTAGTGCGCACTTGAATTCGTCTGTGCAGCACGGTCGCTGCCGCTTCAACCAACCGAATGTCAACGATCGTAGCTCTAGGAGCTTGTCCCTCCCCATGATGCAAGACTTTTGATTGGCAGGTGTGAGACGGTGCAGCGAACCGTCAAAGTGGTAGCCATCGAGGATAGCGGTCAGGGGAGACGAGCAGACGCAACGGTACATGGCGACGGGTAGGACGGATAGCAATCCAAACTCCCGAGCGAGGTTGATCAACTGAAAATCATACTGGTCTCGTCCGATGACTGGATGCTTGAGGCCGGGTGGCAAGAATAGAAGGGAGAACAAGGACGATGGGTAGCATTGCTTTATCCTCGAACAAGCCTCGTCGAACAGCCAGCGAATCTCATATTTCTGGCCTAGTCGGAGAAAGGCTGTCACTACGGAGACGTGCATGGGCACCTCGGCGGGAATTCGCTGTCTGAGTGGGGTTAACGCTTGACGGTCGGCCTCAAGGCGGGGTCAACTACACACGGTCTCGTGTACAACGTCTTGAGCACGATTTGAATCTCTGGCGCTGAGTCGCCGTGCAGGGTCACGACCGGACAGCCATCGACTTTGCGGTCCATTGTGGACTTATTAGTTTGCGAGGAGGCGAGCAGGTCGTGGAACACCCTGGAGGCCGAAGACAGAACGACTCGGTGAACACGAAAATATCCTTCTTGAACAGCGAGGACGACGTTTCCGTCACGCAACCACGGGTCGAGGCGACGTGGCCCCACCAGACTTGCACCGTTGGGTAAGGGCATGCAAGACCGAGATACAGAGAGGGTGGGGTTGGAATCTTAAGAACGGTCGCTCAGCATGGCTAGGGGTACACAAACCATGACTATAGCATAGGTTGGCACGGCCATTTGCCAACGAGGATGCCTTCAGGTTTCGCCGAAACGAATCACGTAGCAGCAGCTTCATCGTGGCGGGCAAATAGGAGCACGGCAGAGATGAGGTGGCCTCGAACACTGAGTTGCTGTCATTGCTGTGCCCTCCACGTTCCATGGCCAGGTTGCTACTGCCAGCAGTGTCTGCTCCGCAATCGGAGTCGGCGCCACTCACTTCAACATGTATACACGTTGCTCGCTCAACATTCAGCGTTTCTGAGAGAAGGTAGCCACCCATATAAACGCTGATCCAGCGGAAACTAGACGATTGGTCCACACGACTCAAGCCACAACTCCAATGACATTGCCGGAAACAATATCATTGGACACCCGTAAAACGTTCGGGGCGTTCAACGCGAGTCCCGCAGCATCCCCTCATATCCAAGACACCAGATAACGTGATACTTTCTTGTGCGTTCCTTTTCTTTTATCAAACTGACAGTGGGGCCGCGAGTATTGAGATAGAGAGGACGAACCGTGTTTGTTTGACTTCATTGCACCACTGCAGGACTGACTTTGGACGAATGCTCATGCCGAGACCAATGTCGTGCCTCCGTCAAGTCTCCACACGCATACCTATGATCGAGTCTTGCCAATGTTTAGCGACGATCACATACAGCAATTTAGTTTACCGTCCGTAAGGAGTTCGCTCGCCACTGGTATGGAGAGGCCTCTGCATGTCAGAAATTCCAACCAATGAGAATCCGTCGAGGCACACCAAGCGACTGTCCTGACACGCTTCTACACAAATGACGCACGGGTAATAATTCCTTTGGATCGCTGTCAAATGTATTGCAACGGCGTCGTCCCCAAACAGCGAATCCTGGACTTTGATACCGTTCCGATCGACGATTCCGCGCGCGCGACAAGAATTCAATACAGCAACAGAGACAACAATCGTACGTGATAAGAAAAAGATTTGACCTATAGCCTATTATATCTTCCCTGAAAAGATCGTCCGGGTGCAGCCCCATCGCGGCAAATGGAGGTGGCTATGATAGATTCAGGGTAAGCTATACAGCGAGTGACTGACGGGCGCTCAGCATTTCGAATTTCGCGCCACATTAAACTTTGAGTCACGAAGCCCTTGAACTCGGGTTGCGTAAAATAAGTGTGAGCGCCCACATAACAGGGCATGCACACGGTTGTCGACGCCGGGTAGGGTCTCGCAGGTATGTTGCACGCTGGCATGATTCCGAGCGTCTGTGGGGGTCTAGAAGCTGAGGGGTACCTGATAGCGTGGTTCGTTGTAGCTGGGTTCTGGATCAAAGTCACCAAAAATACAGGAAAAAAAATTCTCGCTTTCGAGTCGAAGCCGTGGTAGTAATTGAAGCAAGGTGCTTACTTAGGAGATTGGTTCGCTCTGGGGTATTTCCTTACCAGGAAATTTCGTTGAACTGGTCTCCCAGGGATAAAACAAAAGTGTGTTCGCTGCCACGCCTCTTTCACTTCAATAATTGCACCCTTCGGGGTTGCACACGATAAAATTGGAACGATACAGAGAAGATTAGCATGGCCCCTGCACAAGGATGACACGCTTTTCCGGAGTGGTAGACCTACGGGTCTCAATATTTATTGCTCTTTTTGCTTAGGTCCAAGACTTATTTGTTGGCAGACCTTGTACCACAGGCGTGCAAAAGATCCTGCCTGCCAAACGTGATCGTATGTACTCTTACTTTTTCTTTGCGCTGGTAATCGGCAAGCCTGTCCGGAGACAGGGGCCAAACTCCATTCACTGATGGCACTCGTGTGGGTGAAAAAGATAGGTTCAGCTTGTAAGAAGCCCGTATGGGTTGTAGTAGTCACTGTTTACTTCTTTGGTCTTCTCTACGGTACAGCGTACGAAGTAGCTACGATTATGTAAGCTGTGGCTGTACCTACTACTAATCGAGATTGCGATCTCCAACACACCTCCGGCTTGGGAAAGCCTTCCGAGGCTGAGTTCGGGGTGACGATGCCTCTAGCAGACAAAGACGAGTCGGAATGAGATAGTCACCAATGTACCGATCAACATTGCAACGGCACGCAAACCAAGGACGGGAGACGGGAATAATCGGCTTCCGCTCTTCCACTGGCACATTCCCGGAGATGTAGGAATTGGACAAGTTCCTCGGACAACTCAAGCCGAGCGACCTGCCTTGCTAGTTTATGGTATGCTAGGGCTCTCCAGGTGAAGCTTGTGACCCAATTAAGGACTTCTTACGCGTACTGGTGTTCATGACTTCCAGTAAGCCGCCAGTGTGCATCGCTTTTGAGTCACTTCGTCTCTAGATCGCCGCGACTTTTGCCAGGGAAGCACGGCACGGCACGCCATATTTAATTGGTTGCAACACGTCCAAGCAAGAGTTTTTCGTGCAGAGAGCTAGGATTGACCATCTCTTCTGCTGCGTATGCTGAATTTCAGGTAAAATGGGAAAACGGCAATAAATGCAAAGATATTTACAGCGAATGTGACGAACGAAGCTACTCAAAAATGTTACAGGATTCCTGAAAGCATGAAGCCCAAAACGAAGAAAATCGGGAGGCAGACCTAATAGATCATCGCACGCTCATAACCTTACCCTCTTTGCTACTCGTCCTTCCTTCTTGTCCTTCTTTCCCGACTCGGATGATTCTTTGCCAGTGCTGCCATTGACAATCTTGTTCGTCTCTCTGGCCGCCCTCCGAAGAACGCTGGGTTTCTTCCCTTGATCCATTGGCACACCAGAAAAAGCATCTTGCATCACCCTGCGTTCGTTCTCCATGCGAAGGAAGTTTGCTTTTGTCACCGTGCGCGCAATGTGGGGTGGGATGCCGCCTCTGGGAGCCCTGGCGTATGTCACCGTAGAAGTCCTATCCGTTGCAGGCACAAAGGGTACTTGTGGCCGTGACTTTGTGGTCTTCGTATGGGACGTTGTGGCCGTTTGATCGCGTACGTTCGAGTTGACTGATCCGACACGCACTGGTTGAAGAATGGGACGTATCAAAGGCTGTGCTGGTAGGCATCCCCGTGTAGGATCATCGACTGCTTTGTCGGTATTCATTACACTTGGGGCTTTCGGTTCCGGTTCGGGTGGTGGTAGCTGCACGATGCCGATTCCAGGCGCCGCGGACGACTGGCTGATACTGTTCGCAAATTGGGTGTTCGAAGGTTCTTGGCATGTCGCTAGCCAAGGCGAAGACCAGTCGTGCTTCGTTAAATGAGGGAACGTAAGATTGTCGTCGAGGTCAAGGAATTGGGACCCATTTGGAGGGGACCATCCACGGAGTATCGATGCGATTGGGGCCTCCATCGTGGTTTGGGTTCCGTCGTCGAGCTGGGAGGGTATTGGAAGGAGTGTCGGGTCCCTGAAAAGGCTCGCGTTTATATCGGGCACAGGACACATGGACGTCGACCGATGTGGATCGACCTGCGGAAGATCGTGGTCGGGATTCATCGACAACGTGGAAGTCGACGGGCGTATAGGGCTTTCTTCGGCGTTGGGCGTGGGCACGACCGCAGCTAGTATATCCTCCAATCCTGTCTCGGGAAATGCAGACTCTTCGCATGGCCAGAGGTGCGTGATCGTGCGAGTGAATTCGCATTCTCTTGCAATGTCGAGGAGGTCATCAAAATCGAGCGTTGGGAGAAAGTCGTCCTCCGGACAGGTATCGGACGGGATGGGGGCAAAGCTGCGGTCCGAAAGCATGTCGACAACGAGGAGACGGGATGGTGCACCGGCAGGTTGACTGGTCCTATGTCTTGCGGTCAGCCGCTGTGGACGTGCATGTCGGGTCGTGCGATCGACATTTCGCAACGGCCTTATGGTCCAGAGGTACGATACTTGCTTTGGGTTGCTCAAATTGCAAGTGACCTGGGTTCGATTCCCAGTGAGGCCCAATTTTTTGCATTATTTTTTTTATGTCTACTTTGTCGGCTAAAATTGAGATACGCCGTCGTGGGAAAAGTTTCCAAGTTAGCCGCGTTATTAGGGCCAAGCGTTTTCCCTCGTCGCCATCCGGTTCACACTCGTCCGCCTCGTTCCCTCCCTCTCCTCCTCCCCGTCTTCCCCAGCGACGACGTCCTTCGTTTTTTCCTCCTCTTCCTTTGAAACAGGTCTCGTTGTCGCCACCTTCCATGAACAGGCAGTCCACTGGGATGAGCCTGCAGCGGCTCGAGGCCGTCACCGACCTCGCGAGCCTCTCACCCATCTCTGACGATGCCATCGTCACCTGCCTTCGTGAGCGTTTCATGGCAGATACCACCTACACCAGCGTCGGATCGTCCGCCCTCGTCGCCGTCAACCCCCACAAGTATGTCTCTTCCAACGCCGACTCCGTACTCCAAAAATACGCTGCGGCGTACCGAGACACCTCTGAGAACAAGACTCCGTTGCCTCCCCACGTCTTTCAGCTGGCAAATAATACTTACTACAACATGCGTCGCACAGCTCAGGACCAGTCCATCATCATTAGGTGCGAGTCTATCTGCAACACAATTTGAACTTGCGACCAACGTGGGATCATTTTTCAGTGGTGAAACTGGTAGTGGAAAATCGGAAAACCGCAGACTTACCATCAAGACGCTGCTAGAGTTGTCGGTTTCTAATCCAGGAAAGAAAGGCGCCAAGCTTGCCACCCAGGTGCCCGCAGCGGAGTTCGTCATCGAGTCCTTTGGCAACGCTCGCACCCTCTTCAATCCAAACGCCTCTCGCTTCGGAAAATACACAGAGCTTCAGTTCACCGACAAGGGGCGTCTATGTGGCATCAAGTCGCTTGACTACTATCTCGAACGCAATCGCGTGGCGGCTGTGCCCTCGGGCGAACGCAATTTCCATATTTTCTATTATTTGATGGCCGGTGCATCGCCCGAAGAACGTCACCACCTCCATCTCGCCGACAAGACTCAATACCGCTACCTCGGCCAACGCGCCGGCGCTGGTGCACGCCCCAATGGTGTTCGTGACGACGATGCGAATCGTTTTGAGCAGCTCAAGTTGGCTCTAAAGTCCATCGGGTTGTCCAAGCGGCATGTTGCACAGACTTGCCAGCTCATCGCTGCCATTCTCCATCTCGGCAATCTCGAATTCACCATCGACCGCGGTCGGGATGTTGACGCCGCCGTTGTCCGCAACATGGATGTGCTTGGAATTGTTGCCGAGTTCCTTGGTGTACAGCCTTCTGCTCTTGAGAGCACTCTGGCCTACAAGACGAAGCTTGTAAAGAAGGAGCTCTGCACCGTGTTCCTTGATCCCGATGGTGCATCGGATAATCGTGACGACCTCGCCAAGACACTTTATTCTCTCCTTTTCGCGTGGCTCAATGAGCACATCAACCAACGCCTCTGTCGTGACGACTTTGACACTTTCATCGGCCTTGTCGACCTTCCCGGCCCTCAGAACATGACGAGCCGCCCAAATTCCCTTGACCAGTTTTGCATCAATTTCGCCAATGAACGTCTCCAGAACTTTGTTCAGAAGCGTATTTTCGAGTCACACGTTGATGAATATCAAACCGAAGGTATCTCTCGCTTCGTCCCTTCGGTGCCCTACTTCGACAATGCAGAGTGTGTGCGGCTTTTGCAAAACAAGCCTGGCGGTCTCATCCACATCATGGATGATCAGGCGCGTCGATCGCACAAGAAGACCGACCACAGCATGGTGGAAGCGTTTGCGAAGCGCTGGGGAAATCATTCATCATTCAAGGTTGGGGCCATCGACCGTTCCGGATATCCAACTTTCACTGTCAACCACTTCAATGGCCCCGTCACTTACTCCTCCGAAGGTTTCCTTGAGCGGAACCTCGATTCCCTTAATCCCGATTTCGTTTCCCTCCTCCGTGGTTCTACCTCCGGCGCTTCAGATGGCGCTGAGGGAGTTGGGTCTGTGAATCCCTTCGTTAAGAATATTTTTTCTGGAAAAGCGATCGCCACTCAGGCACACCCCAAGAATGAAGATACTATCGTTGCTGCACAGCAGCTCGTCAAGCCAATGCGTGCCCCGTCAACTCGTCGCAAGGGTACTGTCAAGCGGATGCCGACTGTCCGGGAGGGTGGTGCAGTCGAAGAACAAGACCGAGATGAGGAAGATGCACCTAACGCTCCTGCGAGTCTCACGCCATGCGTAACTGGCGAGTTCAGAGCCGCCCTCGATACTTTGTTCGAGACGCTCGCAGACACGCAATGTTGGTATATCTTTTGCGTGAATCCCAACGACTCGCAATTGCCCAACCAATTAGAGGGACGAAGCGTCAAGGGCCAGATCCGAAGCTTGGGTTTGACCGAGGTGGCTAAGCGGAACGTAAATGTTTTCGAGGTGGGGTTGACTCCGGACGAATTTTGCACTCGATACAAGGAACCGCTGGCTAAGATGGGCGTTGTCGACGGGTCGGCCAAGGACAGGGTTGAACAGACGAGGAATGTCTTGAGCTTGCCAGAGACCGACATGGTTCTCGGTCAGTACAAGGTATGTTCCGAATGCTTATTTGTTGCTGGGTAGTCAGATTTTTTGTCTCTTAGGTCTTCCTCTCCCAAGTTGCTTTCCACTCACTGGAAGATCGTATTCGTTCCATGGATGTCGAGGAGCAAAAACGAAACCGTTTGCGTGATGCGGAGGCGGAAGCCGGCATCGACGTTCGCTCAACAGGCGACCCTTATGCTCCCTATGCATCTCCGGCTCTTCTTGCCGACGATTACGTGGATCCCTTCAACCAAGCCGCCTCGCAGGCGCACGTCCCTCTTGTCGACAACGCTTCGCCCTTCCAACGCGGGGATCTCTACGACGACGAGTATGAAGATCGCAAATCGTTCCGTTCCGATGACTTCGACAACCGCAGCCGATTAACATCCAACCGGGAAGAAAGTACTTCTAACTATGGTTCTGATTCCTACGCGCCGTCTAGGAACATGTTCCAGAACGCGGACAAGCAAGGCCTCATCACCAAAGAGGCTTTGGCCGGTGAGATTATGGAAAACGAGACGACTGAAGTTGTCAAGGAAACGTCGGCACGTCGGCGTTGGGTCTTACTTTGCTGGCTTTTAACCTGGTGGATGCCATCGCCTTTCCTCAAGTGGTTCGGCCGAATGAAGCGCCAGGACGTTCGTCAAGCATGGAGGGAGAAACTCGCTCTCAACATGATTATTTGGTTCATTTGTGCTTGCGCGGTTTTTGTTATTGCAATCCTGGGTCTTGTCATCTGTCCAACGGAGCACGTCTTCAGCACGTCGGAGCTTGCATCTCATTCGTACTCGAACTCGCCAAACAACGTCTACACCGCAATCCGCGGTGAGGTATTCGATCTCACGCAAGCTGCTTCGACCCACTTGCGGGTTGTCACCGTTATTCCAGAGAAGACGATCTTGCAGTATGGCGGCGTGGATGCCACCGATTTGTTTCCCGTTCAGGTAAACTAATCTGTTTGGTTTCACGTACCAGTTTTCACCGTTTTGGCAGGTCAGCGCACTTTGCAATGGTGTTTCTGGTTCAGTCAGCCCGTGGGTACAGCTTACATCGGCGAACACAACGGATCCCAACGCCCAGTACCATGATTTCCGTGCAATCACAAATGACTCGCGCCCGGATTGGTATTTCGAGAGTATGACCATTTTGCGTTGGAACAATCGTGTTGGCTACATGGGTTACACCCCTGGTGAGATATCGAGCAAGGCAGCCTCAGGGTATTCTCTTGGCATCTACGACGGTCTCATCTACGACCTAACGGACTACATCAACGACGGTCCTTCTGTCCAGGGACCAAGCGGTCAACAAGCTCCGGGTGGAGTCGATGCTCAGTTTATGGACAGTACCCTCGTCAATCTCTTCAAGATGAACTCCGGTCAGGACCTGACCAAGAAGATCAACAGCCTTAACATCGATTCCGGCACTCTCGCCGCGCAAAAGACGTGCCTCCGCAACCTTTTCCTCATCGGAATGGTGGACAACCGAAACTCACCTCAGTGTCTGTTTGCCGATTACATTCTATTGGCGTTGTCGATCATGATGGTCGCAATTATCGCATTCAAGTTCATTGCATCGATCAACTTCGGCGCGCCGCGTGCCCCAGAGGACCATGACAAGTTTGTGATTTGTCAGGTCCCTTGTTATACGGAAGGAGAGGTCTCGTTGCGTCGCACGATCGATTCGCTCGCGCAGCTCAAGTACGACGACAAGCGCAAATTAATTCTCGTCATCTGTGATGGTAACATCGTTGGTTCTGGTAACGACCGACCGACTCCCCGTATTGTACTCGATATCCTCGGCGCAGATCCGAATCTCGATCCTGAACCGCTTAGCTTCGTGTCTTTGGGAGAAGGGGCTCGTCAACACAATATGGGCAAGGTCTACTCTGGATTGTACGAGATCGCTGGTCACGTCGTGCCGTATATGGTTGTTATTAAGGTCGGCAAGCCGACTGAGAGATCGCGTCCTGGTAACCGTGGAAAGCGAGACTCCCAGATGGTTATTATGCACTTCCTGAACAAGGTACGTTTCTAGCGGCAGTGCATACAGCTTGGCAGCTCATACTTGCCATTGTCATAGGTACATTTCAACTCTCCGATGAACCCCCTGGAGCTGGAGATGTATCACCAAGTCAAGAATGTGATCGGTGTCAACCCAACGTTCTACGAGTATTTGTTCACGATCGATGCTGACACCACAGTTGATCCATTCTCGTTGAATCGCCTGATTTCTGCGTACGTGGCGCCATATGACCCATTTCGCTGCTGACTCCTAGTTTCTTTGTAGCATGGTTCACGACAAGAAGGTGCTTGGCGTTTGTGGCGAGACAACACTTGCGAATGCCAAACAATCTATTATCACCATGATGCAGGTCTACGAGTATTTCATTTCGCATCACATGGCCAAGGCATTTGAATCGCTCTTCGGTTCCGTTACATGTTTGCCCGGTTGTTTCACTCTCTTCCGTCTTCGTACGACCGACACGCACAAGCCTCTCCTGATCTCGAACCAAATGATCTCGGATTATTCTCAAAATCGTGTCGACACGCTGCACATGAAGAATTTGCTACACCTTGGAGAGGATCGTTACTTGACAACGCTCTTACTGAAGCACTTCCCTATGCACAAGACACAATTCATCCGAGATGCTCACGCATACACGGTGGCTCCAGATGACTGGAAGATCCTACTTTCACAACGACGTCGCTGGATCAACTCGACGGTTCACAATTTAGGAGAACTGATGTTCTTGGACCAACTTTGTGGTTTCTGCTGTTTCTCGATGAGGTTTATTGTCATGATGGATCTAGTGTCGACGTTGATTCAGCCAGTCACCGTGGGTTACGTGAGTACCTGGGTAGTTCTATTGTATTCGTGTTACTAATCCTTCTTTGGAACCAGATCGTTTACTTGATTGTCTCCGTCGCCGCCGAGGGAAAGAGTATTCCGATCATATCGCTTATTATGATTGGTGCCGTGTACGGTCTCCAAGCGCTCGTGTTTATCCTCCGACGCAAGTGGGACATGGTTGGATGGATGGTGTTTTATATTCTCGCCATTCCCATCTTCTCCTTCATGCTTCCAATTTATTCCTTCTGGCGTATGGATGACTTCTCGTGGGGTGCCACGCGTGTCGTGCTCGGAGAGGCCGGAAAGAAGATTATCGTCCACGTGCGTTGGATTCACTGTCGAGTCCCACTTATACTGATCTTGTACTTTCACAGGATGAAGGCAAATTTGACCCACGTGCAATTCCTCTCAAGACTTGGAACGACTATGAGAGCGAACTGTGGGACAAAGAGTCCAATCATTCCATTGGGTCCTGGGTTCCTCCCGGTCATCAATACAAAGAAGGCTACGCCGAGTCTCGTGCGACTTCATTGTACGGGCATGAGACATACTACGAGCCTCGCAGCCAATCCCCCGCTCCATCACAGCAATTCGGCATGTTACCCCCTGCAGGATACCAATCTGGCCGCGCTACGCCCATGTCCCAACTCCGTCCCTTGAGCGATGTAGCCTTGATGTACAACTCGCAACCGATGGGCATGGGTTCACGACCACCCACCAATTACTTTGATATACCGCCTGTGCAGAGCCCTGGGCCCCTCGTGGATTTCGGCCCGGGTGGACCAAGTGATGCAGATCTCGAGCGAAGTGTTGAGGAGATCTTGCGGACCGCGGATTTGAACACTGTCACGAAGCGAGAAATCAGACGGGTACTTGAGGAACGATTCCAGACGGACCTTACGTCGAGGAAAGCAACGATCAACTCCGCAATCGATCGGGCTCTCCTGAGTCAGTCATGAGGGATGATTCATACCTTTTCATTCTCTCCAAGGTAGGGCGGGACGCGTGAAATGGACCTGGTTGGATCTAGCATACAAGTTACCCGCAAAGAACATCGTCTTTTGGATGCTGACGTTTATTTCTCGTTACCGTATTTCTGCACGATTGCGTCTTGTTCTTTTTTTTGCACTCTGGACTTGACTGCTCATTTCTTTTCCGCTTTACCCGCCCGCCTTGTGCTATCTTAAATATATGTCCCATACCTACACGCTATACCTACAACTCACGTACGACTAGTGCGCGCCCCCGCTCTCTTACCATCTCTCCTCCCTTTGACAGCGCTTGGACTTGGTTTTTTCTTTATGACAAGACTTTTGACTACAATGGTGCTGCAATAATGAAAATACAATCAATGTGCTATATGGTTGAGAGTAAGGCCGTGGCTATGACGGGAATTATCCTCAGCTTTGCGAACGTCTTCTCGATGGGGAATTCGTGCGGACTGGGGGAGACACAGAATAATACTGCTGTAATAGCAGAGGAGGCGCAGAGTTGTCCTCCCAACGTTGAATATTTCCGGCCTACACATCTTGGCGTGGCTTGCGCCGACAAGACCAATGATCTGGGCGTAAACCATCAACGAAAGATCACAGAGGTATCGTACATGCACCACGCCACCGAAGTAATATGTCATGAGACCGCCGCTTTACAAAGGGAAAGAACGTTAACTTGTGAAGAATGGGGATGAGTGGATTTAGAGGAGAAGACAACGATGGATCAGAAAGTACCTTTTTTTTTCACTAATTGGAAGAAGGGATGAGGGCGCTAGGTACGACCGGCAACTCGCGAAGAATCCTGGAGCAGCGTTGCGTTGAGCGTTGACGTTGAACCTGGATAAATGATATTGTTCACCTGCCACCTCAGATTGGGGGTATACGAAGAGGTGACAATCCCTCCGAGTCCGTGGGTGGCTACCTTGAATGAAGCCTACAGGATGGCCCCAGAACGTGGTAAGAGCGATGGCTAGAAGTAGTAACAGTAAGTTACGAGGCTGGCGAGACTCGTCACCATCGTCGCCCGACCGCCACACCTACGTCTGACGTTTACCGTGGTTACCCTTCACGCACATTCACTCTAGATAAACATCCTTCGGTCATCGAACCCGTTTCTTCGACATTCGCTATCCAGCAGTCCAGCCTCGTTGTTCATAAAGCTTCTTCCCTGCACACCGCATACACCACGATGGCTCCATCCAAAACACCATGGACACAAACAACGACTTGAACTCCTTCCTTTAATCGTCATCGCGCTCAATGGACTTGACGGACTTTCACAGGTTTATTTCTACCGTGGCGTGACCGCCTTGAT
>JBBPLQ010000439.1:0-22379 GCA_038089855.1 Royoungia palumana
GAGGACTGTCCGACTCGTACGGTGAGCTGTGTAACAATTTTGACTCGGATGTAGTTGTCTTCGTGATTTCGACTCCCGGATCTCGGAGTACCAGAACTACTACTAGGTATGGTCCAGCCTTCTCTGACACTCCAAGTCTGGACCAGGAACGAGGAACGAACTGCAGCACACACTAGAGCAACAAACTCGAAGTTCAAGCGCCAACGCTGCAAGTTATAACGTTCGACCGTTTCAACTTTGCTGTGACTCCACTTCTAATACCGTAAGCCGATTTCTTTCTGGCCGGATTGTGACAGCCTCACTCATGATGCTTGTTTGCCGGGATCCTTCAAGAAGAAGAGCCGGAGCTGCAATCATCCGCCACAAATACGTCAGCAACATGTGCCAACGGGTCCTCTCTACGCCCTTGACCCAGGGTGGACGGATCGTTTCGAAGGGTGACTGGCATTACATTCAAAGGAAGAATCTGTGCACAACTCACAATGTTACCTTAGCTGGGCTTTGCAGTCCACCGCTGCCAAGAACTCGAGATCTCATACATTCTGGTACTGCGCCGGGAACGGGTATTCATCAGCCCGGTCATTTATTCTGGGTGTAGCTGTGCCAGCAGTGACACCTCTTTGCTCTATTCGGCATGCAACATGCAAAACACAAGGCCATACACCTGCCATGTAGGCAAGTTCATTTGCGCCAAGGCCTGTCGTAGGCTGCATGTAACTCCATTTTTGGAAGACTTCCCAAGCCCTGGCTGGATCGAATTCGGTTCGGGACTTGGCTGCTCTTTATCCGGATCCGATTGCCTGCGGGGATAACTAGGGGAAGGTCTCGTTGGAGCGTTTATAGGCGTCGAGTTTCAGAACGTGTTTCCTCTTTACCCCTTGATGTTGCCATTCAAATCAGACAACCCGAACCTCTCTCCTCTCAAGAGGGGCGCGAGCCCACGGATTGACTGCCGCAGCGTGTTTCCCCCAGAATGCCATTCAGTGACATCGCCGCCAATACGAGATGGACTTTTGCAACGTGATAAACACTTCGAAGATGCCCGAAACAGCACTCAGGAACTTGTGCTACATGGGGCACCACTTCCCCTTGCTTGGGTATGTTCATCGCCGTTGTAAAGGTTGTCCTGCTAATGATCTATAGGTACTCGTGCAGGACAATATCATACCAGATTATGCAGTACCATTCTCAGAAGCCTATGGTGGACCTCAGTTCATAGCACGCGCGTTCTTAGAAGTAAAGTCGCTTTCTTTCAGGCGTGATGTATCTGATATCGACTGGGAACCAGGGTCACTATTGTAAGGGTTTTGGATCTATTCTTCTATCTATTCATAACATCTGTGCCAGGCATTGGAAAGGCCGGAACTGGAATGCCATCGGGCGCCATTATCACCTATGCAGGTCGACAGGTGACCGTGAGTCTTACATCGTCCATTTCGGCGGGTCTCGTGATCTATTTTACTAGGTGAAACGGTATGAAGTTCTCTGCTTCGCAATTGAAATGCGATGGAATATCAATCAAGGACGGGACAAGTTTCAGCAAGGCTCTTTTATTGTTTCGAACATGGCGGAACATTCATTCGACTCTTTTCGCACCTCTAAATCTGAGATTTCGACCAGCCTCCTGCTGAATAGCGATGTATTGCGTGTCATTCCAGACAGCCAGAAGGAAAGGTGCCTCTTATCATATTTGGCCAACGATTCTTTGGCTTACGTACCTCTCCTTAGTTATGCCTACTCCGTTGATGAGCATCCTTCGCCTTTGAGCCCCATTGGCCCTCACCTGAGAGAACACATGTGCACTTCCGCAAGTATCGAGGAAATAGCGGGACGATCTAAGCAGGTCGATCGTGGCCCACGTCTGACGATTTTTCCAACACATCGCGAGGAAGATAAGGGGAAAGTCCAGAAGTTGCAGAGACTAAGTAGAACTACACAACCTCTCAAGTTTGTTTCCAGTCTTCTACTTGTCTGCGAAGGATTGACCCGTGCACCCGGCCCATCATTGATCATAGGAACAATGACCAAGCTTCAGCGACTTGTGGGCTGGCTCAAGTCCGTAGCCGTACCGGCTCACTTTCGCAGATGTTGTCGGCTCATCTCACAAGCCCTCGTGGTAAGGAGACCGCTCACGAGCAACAGAACACGCATCTTCTCTCGCAGAATTCACCCACAGCTTCGAGTATTCATACTAAGAGCATTCTTTCCTCCATCAACCATTTTCTGCTTCCCGAGCCATCCGAGGATTCTGTTACCAATACGACTGATTCCCCTAAAGAACGAGCTCGTTCGACTTTCAGTGAACAGATCGCTGAACGCTATCTCTCAGGTGCTGAGAGTGAATCTTATTCGAATCGTTTCACGTTCGTGGTTACATTTCCTCCCTGCCGTCGTCCCCTGAACTTCGTGTAGCAATACTCAACTGCCTGGTGCAGTCAGAGTGTCATCTCCGCTGACTCGTTGTCGAGAGTTACTCGGGTCCGGTACCTCTGGACCCGACTATCGTCGCCCATCACTTTACGCTAAGAACACCGAAGAGAATCGATCCTTCAGTGATACTGAACGCGACTCGATCCATGGGAATCCCCGCTCTATGATGGCTTCTCAGGACGGGCTTGGCGCAGGTTCTCATGAACTGAAGCCCCATACGAGGCACGCGCCGAAAGATATCTTGGTCCAGATGCCCCGCCCGATCCGTCGGACTCCCCCTGATTGGTCGATTGGTCAGTCATTGGAGGACATGCATGAGAAGAGTGGGAATTGGTTTGTTCAAATTCGTTTGCTGTTGTATTGTGCCCTCATTACTTTTTAGCCAGGATCTATTTGCAACGCCTGATTATAGCACGACTCTCGGTTCTAAATTACGGCCCACGCTAGTGGCAGAATCTTTAGCCGATACGTCTGCAGGGTCCTCGTACCACCGGGATAACCATGTGTCAGCGCGCTTTTCGTCTACCACAGCACCGCCCGTTGCTGTGTCCCCTGGTTCTGTGTTACGACCCTTGTTAAGAACAGAGTTTTCGGAGGACGCTACGGCAAGGTCTACCGCAGCGAACCGCCACAAGGGCGATATGTTGGTGCCACTCCAGTCGCCTCGTTCGTCCGTTACAAGACCACTGGTCGCCGCGCCCCCAAGTCATCCAGGTCAGCCTGCGTCAGGTGTTGGCCACTACCAGATCTCGACATCCCCGCGCATACGGGCTGCTTTCGGTTCTGAATTGCGACCCTCGTTAGTGGTGGGATCTTCAGCGGGTGTAGTAACCAGGTCTACGTATTCTAAAGATGACATGTCAATGCGACTCGAGCCACCCGATCCAGGCGTCGCAGAACCTTTAGTCATCCTCTCCCCCGGTGTTAATCAGCATCGGCTTCCGGAATCCGCCCCCATAAAGATAACACCTCTTGAAGTCGGTAAAAGTACCTCGCGGGGTCAACTCAGTTCCAGCGTAGAATTGTCAGGTAAACTGGGGACATGGTCCGGCGGCCGTAACAAACCTTCCAAACTCGGGGCGGCAGCTGCCACTGCTTCCAATGCTACAAGCTCTTCCGATGGATCTCTAGTGGTTCCTTCATCCTCTCTGATCACGGACAGAGAGCGAGAGGACCGACCGACAATTCGGAGCTCAGGCTTTGTTCACGGCACGCGGACGACGAGCATTCAAGATAGTCTCAATCACGATCTCGGACGTGACGATGGGGGTGACAAAGATCGCAATTATGGATCGACACAAAATACCCGCGTTACTACTGAGGCGGAGAAGGTGTATTGGCCTTCACAAGGCGACATGGATCACATACAGACTTACGAGGAGCATAATATCTTTAATGATGGCATTTCTCGATCGCCGGATCGAGAACGAAGGTATAGTTTGCACTGAATATCACGACGCAGATACTGACCGACATCTAAGCAGTTTGGAGAAGAGCAGTCTAGGCTACCATTCCGACAAGAGTAATCATAATGAGGTCGCCAATGCCGTTGTGGCTGGTGCCAATTCTAAACCGAAACCCATTACTAAAATGAAGGTGTCCAACACCTCCCTAGGTGAACGCCTGGTTCGAGATAAGCACGTTGCACGGGAATCGGATGTTCCTGCTATCACTGGCGAACCGCTCGAAACAGAAAAGGGTACCGCATCTCGTTCAGAAGTGTCGCGCAAAGTGATACCATCCGATGGATTCTCTCAGGAAGCCTCGACGCATTAGTGAGTCCTAGCATCGGATCGATCCATCGTTCCCCTGATATCCTTCCAGTCCTCCTGGCTTCGATCCTGGAGATACCAAGGGCGCGAAATATCGTTTGGGTAGTAATGAAGAACAATCCCGACGAAGCGGAGCGGGGTGGGATGAAAAGACGCACACGACAGCGTCGAGCGCGCGAACAAAATATACAGTACCTCGCAGCAAGTATCTAGAGACCCAGGGTGACGCGGCCGTGACCCGCACGGAAGGTAGGGAGGTTAATTTCAGGAAAGATGAGACTGGGTACGGCGTGATATTAATCTGGTTATGTCGTGGCTGACAGGAAATCTAGTCGTCATAATGGCACCGCGGCAGAAGACCGTGTCCTACAAGAAACAAAAGGTCAGAAGTCAGCTGTGATGGTTGTTAATAAGGATAGGGCTACTCCATCCAAACAAGAGGGTTCAGTAGTGTCTGCAGTATTCGCAGGGGCTTGCGTCGCTGCTCTCGCATACGAGGCTCTCACTGAACCTCAGCACGAGAAAAGTCCAGAACCCACGCGCGTCGTGCGCAATCGTGATTCCACTGTCAAGGAAGAACTCAATGAGAACTCCGGGAGTGATCGAAAGCTAACGAATGAGAGAGATACTGTTGTGAATCCCACCATGCACCAGACTGCGGCTTTCGATTCACCAGGATCTCCGAAGACGACTGCGATGATTCCAGATGCTCCTTCTTTGAAGGGAGCTAATACCAGAATCGAACGTATTCGGTATGTTGAATTAAGCTTCATCCAACTGAACGCACATGCTGAGTCCCTTATAGATCTTTTGACATTCGAAGTGCTCAGCTTGAGATGAATGACGAAGAAAAGTGCGCCGAGCACATGGATATCCGCACGTGTAAGCTCTTCGTCAGCACGCTTTACCCTGTGTTCATGAGTAATGCGAGATGCTCTAGCCGCAGGTACCCGAACGAACGAGCGCCCTTGCATCTCCGCTGAGAGCAGGGTCGTGGTACCTGGAGAGCAAGAATTATCAGCAGAAGCAAACGTGAGCAAGAACATAGCCTCGAATCAAACAAAACAAGATATCTTCGCGGAGACGCATGTTCGTGAGAAGATCCAAGAAGAACAGGATACTGAGACAGAGACGAGGCATGTCCGAGCGTATGTCCCATCATTTTTGACACATCTTCTGAGTCTGACATCTCCTAGTACTACATCACTGGGGCGTGAGACGGATACGACAGTACAAGGTGGCGACTCGAACCAAGATCTCTCTCTTGCCGTCGTCACACGGACCAATGAGAAGTCGACCGAACCTTTGGAAACAAGCAAAGAGCAAGGTATGTCAACTTGCAAGACGATACCCATGACACATGAAAATGGGAACTCGGCCGCATGTCCGAACTCGAACTCGACATCACAAGAGCATACAATCGTTGCATTACACCCTGGGGTATGCGTGAACGTAACGCAAACAGTGAGAAATGTAACGATAAGGTGAGGGTGTTTCGTACCAGACACTGGCATGTACAGAGTTTCGTTGCAGGAACGATTGTACGAATTCGCTGGGGTTGGCCTCAGATAATCAAGAAATGCAGCAGACGGAAGTTGTCGCAGTACAATCCGAGATAAAGACAAGCAAATCTTCTGGGGACGCGAGTCAATTCCCTTCCGAAACCGACGAGTCTCGCCAGTCATCCGTAGAAACTATCACGCATCGATCGCATGTTTCTGACCTTGAAGCCTATTCAGGGACTATCCAAACAACCCGGGAGGCTGACGTATTGACTTCCTCGACCTCAGAGATCTGCATGTCTGAGGGGGATACGATCCAGTCCATCTCGTCAAAGTCAACGATAGACGACAGCATGCTTCTTACGACAGACATTGCAGTGTCAAACGCTCGTACCGCCGGGGACATCGGCACAACCAAAACCACCAAAGAAACGAGTCCGAATTTTCAGAAACTTATCACGGATCCGATCGCTCCCCAAGAAACCCCCGACATCGTCGATGACGCTACTTGGTCATCCACAAACAAGGATCGAGCAATTGCACTGACTTCAATAACAATGTCAGTCTTACCTTTTATTCTTCAGTCCGGCCCAAACTAACTTGACAAGTGACGAAAAATCGACCTCGAGCGTACAAGATGTCGACCATCGTGAGCAATGCGCGGAATCCGATGCCCGTGAATCTAACCAAGGGCTGTTCTTCGGTGGAGATTTCGCACAATATACGGACGAAGCATTGCACGATTCGATACGCGGCGAGGAGCAGACTTGCGTGTTCAGCGGGGACACACAACGAAACCAAGCTGAGCGGGTGACGGCGACGTCCAATGTGATGTTCCAATCAGACATATCCAACGGGCATTATGATGCTTCTACTACGTCAAATGTATTCTCGAACGAAGAGATTGCATCCACGGTATCCGCAGCTATCCCGTAAGCCTTTCTCTCCGCCGCCACTATCTTACCAACAGGCATATCAGCAGAACAAGTGTCAGCGCGTTTCTGACGACGGATTCGGCACTGTCGAAAGATGCCTTTCGGCGATCGAGTATGGGCCCGCTCGACAAGGGGCTACTTGGGAGTGTCGATTTGTCCATCACAATGGACCCCATCTGTGTGGACCGCAGTCCCAGGTTACGTGCTAGATCAATTTCGGCTTCCGACGTAGAAGAGACTGCCATCCCCATGAGCGAGTCTTCGACAGACGTTTCGGATCAAGGACAGTGTGTGGCGGGCGGGTCCGCTGCGCTTACATCTGTCGACGACGGCCATACTCCTGTATCCCGCTCGAACTCGCTGTTGACGTACGATATAACCGAGGCACGCGGCGAGCCAACGGTTACTGGTGAAATAGACAAGCGATGTTCGTCCGATAGTTACACCGAGTCAATGTACGTATACTTTGTTCAATTGATGATCTAGCCACCTGACTTGACGTAGTCGCGTTGGCGAGGTATCGAACAGAGCCTACGCGGATGTGACAGGGGTGAATGTGCGCTCGATCGGCGCCGTTCAAGATACACGGATCACAGTTTGTACGTCTGAAGACGAAAGATCCAGACACGGATCGATCACTGTTTCCCGACCCCGGGATGCCCCACCTCCCATTTTGCAACCTATCACCGTACTTTCCACACCCAATGAAGAGAGTCATATGACGTCTGGATCAATGTTGCAGGAGGTTCTCACTCGACAAGTAGAACACGGACAGTCTCGAGATCTGGAGGTCGTCCAAGAGGAGCAGTACGTTGTCGAGAAAGACAGTATAAAATCGACTGAACAGAGGGTCAATGACGCTGCACTGACCGTCAGCTCGTTGGAGGACGCAACGACGAGTGCAGAGGTCGCCGTTCAGTCCGTTTCTGCGGTAGATGACTCTTGTAACCGTAGCAGGTGAGTGGAAAGATAAGGATCCCGTCCCGGGTCCTGACTTCGTTTACAGTACGTTGAACGCGACAAAAGGACCGCGACTCGAGACGAGCGAAAATCAAGCGCACACGGAGAGCATCTCTATGGCAGAACTGGCTCATCGCGAGTCATCACTCGATATGGCGTCAGATAGCCGCACAACTTCGGACGCCGCATGCTCGACAGGGAGTGGACTCGTTGAGACTTATGTTGCTGTGGCAGTAGCTGCCGCAGGCGTTCATTTGATCGATGAGATCATCCACGGTGATACGTCATCTACCAAGGTGATCCAACGACAAACGACGTCCGAGTCAGAGGAGTCGAATGCAGCTGGAGAGGGAGAGGCGACCTCGTGAGTGTCACCATCTACTCGCCGTAGTGCTCGAGTTTACTTACACTCGGAATAGGGAATGTGCGACCATCTCTGTGATCCAAAAAGGCGTGGATCAGGAGGCCTCGTCCTTCATAAATAAGACCGACACTTTTGTCTCGCAACAAGGTTCGGTGGCAGACGTGAAACAAGAACAAGTCGAACAAGTCGTGTCTACATCGCTGCAAGTGAGCAGCGGGAACATGACCGTGGAATCCGACGTCGGCTTGAATTTGGGGTCGGGATCTATTTTACACGAACAATCCGCTCTTGTGTCCTCGTCGCAGACGCATTCTGGCGAGAAGGAGATGGTCGACGTGCCTACGAGGTCAGTGTTCCTTCAAATTTTGGCGTCCACGCCGTTTTCAACCCCGGAGACGCTCTGACTATCCCGCGATAGCTTGACGTCAGAAATCGTCGTGGAAGACACATCACAGTCCCTTCGGTCTGACTTGATCTGTCACTCTACGGAGAACGTCGAGAGCGCAAGCCGATCCAATTCTGACGGCGTCTCGGCCCTGTCTTCCGTTGGTTACTGGAGAGGGACGCTGGCCGTTGGCACATTGACTGATCAGCAGTGCGTCGTTTTTTTGTTCCCTTGTTTTTGACATGCCTCGATCTGTTGATCTAGGTTATGCGATTCGCGTTCCTCCAGTCCTGCGGAGAGGCCGCATCTTGTCTTGCAATCTTCCTGCAGCTCTCCAGGTACCCTATGTACCTCCCCCCTCGACTACTCGCAATCACAGACTGGAACGCCGGTCGTGGAGACGGATGCGATGCATGCCAGTCTTACCAGAGAGGACGTGGAATCAACGAGACAAGAATCGACTGTCGATTTACGTGCAGATAGGTACGCGTGTCCACACGTCGTGACCTCGTTCCGCCAACGACCTGATACCTCTCTTTCACAGCGCTTCGGAGATCACGTTCGAGAGAGACCGAGTACACCAGGGTGACGACGACGGGCAGCAAGTCACGAGCAGCATGGTTCGAGACGAATCTCTCACCGCACGACGAACGGCGGTGTTGGCCTCTGGTGCGACCTCGTCCGACGAGATCCGCGATACATCGACGCCATACGCGACTCAAATGGCTGGTGAATCTACAGACGCTCAGGAATGTGACCGCAACGTTCTCGTGACAGAATCGCCAGCACCCATGTCCGCGTCGGACACGGCGGTGACCGACCAAGTACACGATACACTGCGACGGCGTACGTCGCAAGACGCGACGACCACGCGACCATCCACGACGCTCACGATGCAGGCGAACGAGGAAGAAGACCATTGGAACAGCGTTTCCTCAGTTGTCAGCCCTGAGACTGGCTCCGATCCATCTCCAGCGCTGCCTGCGGCCGGAGAAAGCAGCGACATCGAGTACGAGGAGTACGTGGTAGTCGGAGAGGACCATCTGAAACGATCGGAGAGTCTCGTTTAGTGAGTGACGACAGGGCGTCGACTTCTTGCCTGCTGATGCAACCTGCGATGCGCGTCTTTCTAGCGATCATGCGGACCGTACCTCTGGGCACGACGTGAAACGAGAGACGGTCGATTCGGAAGTACACACGATGGTACATGAACAAGGATGCGTGGAGCACGATGTGCCCGCACTAGAGTCGACGACCACTGCCGGATCGAACACACAAACCCGAGATGTCTTCGACTGCGTTGGAGAGGAAAGGAATACGAACGTGTCGTCCTCGGAAGATACGTGAGTCATTGCGTATGATCTATTTGTCCAGGCGAGCCGACTATTGCTATTGCTTAGACATGAACTGGTACTGGATAGCACACGTGCGACCGAGCAACATACCGAACAGATTGAGGAGGAAGAGCAGGAACGAGAGTCCGTGGGTTGCATCTCACTGAAACGCGATGCACATATCACAGTCGATGAAGAACAACAAGTGACGAGTCGGACGACATACCAAGAGGATAGCGTACGGGAGACGGTTTTTACGAGCGAGCACACGATGGTGCGAGAACAAGACCAAGGAGAGCATACCACGCTCGCCGTGCAATCGAACACGTGGGTCGGGTCAATGACTGAGGAGCAGAGCGCAGAGACGGACGGTTCGTCCTCGAACGACACGTGAGTACTTCATCGATCGTATAGGTGTGTCGCTTTGCTGAGTGCCGATGCGGGCATGTGTCGTTTAGATGTGGCATCGTCATATCCACGATTGATCAGCGCACCCAACGTATCGAACAAGAAGAACATAGTTCGCTGGAACTTGATGCGCATGTCGTCGTGAGCGAAGAGGATCGAACGACAGGTCGGGGTAGCACGGAGGGATGCGACGTTGCTGCGTCTAGCTGCACAGCGATCCAAATTTTGGTGCCTGAGAGGGATAACCACGAAGAAAGTATCGAGAGTGCGGGTGCGTCTCTCTCATCGTCATGTAAGTCTCGGAAAGCGGGGTTTTTGACGAGATATTGCAGCGTTTGACGTGCAGATTCAAACCGGCTCAGGAGATGTATCTGCTACCTCATCCGAACAGCGTGCTGTCGAGGATGTATCGACACTGGACACTAGCAGTATTTCGACGACCGATAAGTCAGCGTGCGAACATCTCGATATCTCGGCGTCCGCCACGGAAACCAACGAGCATACGCTCGAGGACGTTTCGAGCTCGTTGGCACTGGACAGTCGCACGTTCGTGACAACCAGCACGGTAGCGTCCGTCGCTCAGACGATCCAGCACCTCGATGTATCAGCATCCGCCGCCACGGAATCCGACACGAACAGAGAAGGCGCCGTCGAGGGCATGACGACGAAGGTGGCAACGTCTGCCGCAATGACCTCGTCCACTGTCCGAGTCCACACGTCTGAGGACATGGTCGAGGACGAGTCGTCCACGGTAGCGCTGGATAGTGGCAATCGGGAGAGGTGCAATGTCCTTGCGGTGTCCAACGGTCACATTCGGACCGGTTCAGAAGACGTCTGGGTGACAAGGCACCTCGACGTATCGGCCACCTGCACGGAGAGCAGCCACACATTCGAGGACGCACCGTCGACGTTCGCGTTGAATAGCAGTAGTCAGGAGGTGCCCGGTGCCCTCGCGGCGTCCAACGGTCACATTCAGACCGGTTCGGCGATGGCCATCGACACGGAAAGCCGCACGTTCAAAGAAGACACCGTGGAAGGCATATCGCTGGACGAGATTGAAAATCGAGATGCGCAGAGTGCGCTCGAACGTGAGGAGGAACGGACGACTTCGTGAGTCCATCTCTCGTGTTTGCTGACCATCCTACCGACTTTGTCAGGGCGGACAGAGACGAGACCTTGCATAGGAGATCCGAGGGCGAGGAGGTGCTCGAGGAGACGCTAGCGGTGGTAGCGGGAGCAGCATTGGTTTCAGGTGCGTCAGAGATGGCATCTTTGGATGCGGTCACCCGCACGCGCTCCATGTCGGCGTCGGACGCCATCGCCACTCAAACTACGTTTCACCACCGCGTGTGCGTGCTTTGTTGGACGTCGTCGTTTCGCCCTACTCACGCCAGCGCGATAGGCCCTCGCTTGACTACTTGGACGGGTTCAAAAAGGAATGGATCGGCGTCGAGCCGTACGACGTCGCGGAATGTGGGGGGCTGTGCCGAGGATTGAGTCGGTGCGTATTGTTGACGTGGTGTTGCGTCGGTGTTGACAAGAACGTGGCAGACCGCTTTCGGTGCGCACTGTGCGGTCGACGCACGAATCGAGCGTCGCGGATGCGCACGAGCACGGGTTGGATGGGGTCGATGCTGTTCGTTCGCAGCCCCATGCATCCGGGACGGATGAAGACGCGTCGTCTGACGTGCAGGCACAAGGACCGTCCGGTGAAGATAGTAGTGACTCTCGTTTACAAGCGTACGTATCGTATCCTCTGTGGTGATGTACGGCGTGGCTGATCATCCCTGCGATAGAACGCAGGCAGAACATACCCTCGAAGAGAGTGAGGAGCACTCGGAGTCGGATGTCACCGAGGAGGACTCCATGGTGTCGTCCCCAGCGTCTATTGAGCTGCCAGTCAAGCCTACAGTTGCTTTGGTGGGTGCGATGTCGACGGTGGATGGAACACTTCAAGAAGCCACGGTCAAGAGCGTGTACGTGTGCACAACCGGACGAACTCACATCCGGAGCTGACCTTTTTTTGTGGTAAAAGCGGAATGGAATTCGATTCGATGACGATGGGAAAACAAGAGAGCGAGCGTACGGGCCACCACAAAGTGTAATGTCGCGTTTTCTCTCACAGGACTCTCGTGGATTGACGACGGATGCAGGCCCTCGCTCGATTACATGGAAGGATTCAAAAAGGAATGGGTGACCGTGGAGATGTACGATATCGCTGAACGCGGTGGTGTGCGCAGAACTTTGAGTCGGTTCGTGCAGCGCATATATGCGCCATGCATGGTGATTGATGGCTGAATGCAGATCGTATCCACGGCGTTTGATGGCGCACTGGGAGGCTCGAATGAAGAACGCTGAACTTGAAGCATGGTTGGGGTCCGTCATCGAGTCCAAGGTGTTGGTGACGATGGTACGTCCGTGGATGTGGGGGAGCGAATGCGCTGACGATTGTGTGCAGATGGCGTGGCGGATCGAGGTGCTCGTGGGAGTCTCGCGAAGGGCATACATTGGAAAGGGATGGGGACACTTGACGATGCGTCGCACCAAGACGGTGCCGAACCGAATGGCACACGTGGTTGATCATCGACTGTTTGTCGAGGGACGGTCTGAGACGGTCGTTCGTCGTACGGAGAAACCTGGACCGATCGTGGTCGTGATTGCAAGCGCGACTGGACTGCCGTTTGGTAAGTACCGTTCTGCGAGAAGGGAACCGACTGACAGTCAGACAGACGAGGATGTGCTGGTTGCACAGATGCTTTCCTGTGTGGACGTTTGGCAGGAAATACCGCAAGAGTTGGTGTTGCTGTGCGTGGTCAAGCGAAAGACGAGGTCGGTCGTGGACGCGTTGAACGAGGCGATGCATGCATTCCAAGATGCTGTGATCGTACGTCGTCCTGTGTTCCTCGTTGTTGCTGGGTACTGATGCAGAGATGATGCAGACGTACCATGGGGTCGAGGTGTTGCATGTGGGCGTGTCAGAAGATGTGGAGATGGGCTATTGGATCACTGTGACACTGTAGCCTTGTAGGGCGACAGCGGAGAGCCGTCCGGGTTGTACCGTAAGCTGTGGCAATGTGACATAAACGAGGCATTTGTTGGACGAGCGAGGCACTTGTTGGATGATCCAACGTGTCCTCATTGGGACGGATCCTTGACGGTATAAAAGACAGGCCTCGTCCTTCCTCAGAGTCACTCACATCTCTCTATCGAATCACCCACCATCGAAATGCAATCCGTACGTCCTCTCATTGCTGTCGATCGTCCTTTGCTCATCGTCGCGACAGATAAACGCCATCCTCGTCAACAACGCCGGTGCATGCGGCGAGGCCAAGTGCAACTGCGGTGATGCGTAAGCACCGTCTGCTCTGACTCTGTCGAATGAGGTAGTGACGGCCACGACAGCTGCCAGTGCAAGCCCGGCCAGTGCAAGTGCTGAACGGTCGATTGACCACCTGTCTGCTGTACCATGTATTGCTAGAGCCCGTGCGGGTGAAAGAGTTACTTTTGTCCGTGAATCGAATGTGCCACGTCGGTTACGCGTGAGATCGCCGAACCATGACTCGGTATATACTCGTAGTGATGGACGATGCAGCGTTATGTACCAAATCAGCAATTGTGATTCGTTCGAATTCACGGTCATGCATCATGGTTGAGTTAACGTTGACAGCCAAGCCGCTGTTGTGGATGGTGATCCCACACCGCACATGTCATCTTGGACGCTCAACGACCTCCAGCGAGAAAACGCGAGCATCGGAACCGAACAAAACGTATCCGACAATGAAGGTCCCTCTATAGACTATCTGTAATCATCGGCTTGCAGATGTAGGTGATTTCCCGCGCATCGTGACAAGTTCGAAACCAGTGCCTGCTGATATCGAAACGTAATGATGACCCCACTAGATACAAGGTTTCCTTGCGGGAAGATCCCTTGATTACCGTGTTTGAGGCCACACTGGACGGACTCGACCTGATGGGCCATTTGATGGACATGAGGATTGTCGTGTTCCCGTAAAGCGAGTGGTCTGGTTCGTGAATCTCTCAGAGAAGAGTGCTCTGATGAAGTGTACCGTCGGAGGGAGACAGAAACCCACCGGAATGCTGTATGTTCGGGCGGATCTACATACAGTCAGGCTCACCGATCTTACCAACTTTACAATGCACATACAGTCAGGCTGGTTTGAACACGATCGGCGCGAGAAAGTACCGTTCATGATAAGCCCCCCATCCGCTGATGCCAGTGGGAGCAACATACGGCGGTGATTGTGCAGTCTCAATCCCACTACTGTCATGGCGTTCTTCATTCCTGAACTGACCGTCTTTCGAGAACTATTCACGGTGGATCATTGGAAAGAACGACTTCACTTGAGCGTGTCACTGTCATGTGTGAGCACCTTTAGCGGCGGCCTGGTAGTCAAAAAGCTTTATTGAAATTTCTGTTTCGAGGCTAGCCCTCTTCCACGACAGCCTGAGAAAGCTTGGGCAATGTGACATTCGATTTGGAAACGAGGCATTTCTTGGATGATCCAGGGTGCGTCAAAGTCCTTATCGATGTTTCTATTTCTGATCACCCTGGGATGCAGCGCCCTGGAAAAGTAGGGCAATGCGACATCCGATTTAGAAACGAGGCATTTGTTGGACGAGCGAGGTACTTGTTGGATGATCCAACGTGTCCTCATCGGGTACGGATCCTTGACGGTATAAAAGACGGGCCTCGGTGGGAGATCACCTTCCTCAGAGCCACTCATATCTCTATCGAATCACCCATCGAAATGCAATCCGTACGTCCTCTCATCGCCGTCGATGTCCTTTGCTCATCGTCGCGACCATGACAGGTGAACGCCATCCTCGTCAACAACGCCGGTGCATGCGGCGAAGCCAAGTGCAACTGCGGTGATGCGTAAGCACCACCTCTTCTGACTTGTCGAACGAGGCAGTGACGGTCGCCACAGCTGCCAGTGCAAGGCTGGTGACTGCAAGTGCTGAATGATATCGCGTTGTCTGTATTACTACCCAGTGAATCGAATGTGAATTTGTGTGTCACGTACGTGTGAGCGTATGAGCTGTCGTGTGAGAACGAGGTTTGCTGGCGACCACGTTGACCCCGAGTCCGAGCGATGGTCCACCGCGCACCCGACTCGCGTCTGCTCACCAACCTCGTCACCCACGAGCGCGAGTGCGCCAGACACCTCGCCGCGCTTTTCCCGCTCTCACACACCGCCCTCGCCTCGCTCTCTGCCTACGCCGCTGCCTCTCCCGGTCCGAACCACCGCCAACACCCAGACTCGTCCCCCGCCCACGTCCTCGCCGCCGTCGTCGACGTCCTCGCCGCTGCAGACGACGCTCTCCAGCGGTACACCCTCTCCCTCGACGTCTGGCGCGAACAGCTCGTCGCCCTCAAAGCCCTCGAGGACGACCTCGGCGCCGTCCTCCGCGACAGGGACATCCTGTCCGTCTCCTTTTTTTCGTCCGTCTCGCTCGCTCACCGTCCCGCGCAGCGTCACCCGCCTCATAAAGGCCTCCAAAGCCACCCGCGACGCTCACCGCACCTCCAAACTCATCCCGCCCCTCGCAAGCCTTGGCTCCGCCTCCTTCTCCTCCCTCCCCTCCACCAACACCAGCTACACCAGCACCACCGCTTCGAGTTCTACCGTCAGCCCCGCCGCCACCAATGCCAAGCTCGCCCAGGCACAAGCGGAACTCCAGGCTTGCGAGGCACACCTGGTCACAAAAGAACGCGAGCTCGATGCTCGTCGCATCAGCGTCGCACGTGAAGGTCTTGGCGCACGCTGCCGCGCCCTCATCGACTGTGGTTGGGTCTGGGGCGAAATGGGAAAAAAGGGTCTCAGAGCCTTGCAGGCGCTTAGTGCCAACCTGGACGACACAGCGCCGACAGTGCGTACGTAGTCGTAACCTGCTGTCGCTCGTCTCATGCTGACCCCCGGATAGCCCCCAAGACCGTGCGGACCTCTGTCTCCGCCTCGGCAATCCCCTACCCGTCCGACGTCTCCTCCGTCACCCCCTCCCAGAGTGCTTCTCAGACCGCAGTTCACTCCGCCCAAACGAGCCAAGAAAGCCAAGCGTCCAAGGAGCATCTGCCCGACGCAGAGCTGGAAACCCCTAGACCATCCACCCAGCGACGACCAGCACGCACAGAAGAGTGTGTAGACCCCATCATCACCGTTCCACCCGCACATTCGATTTCTGACTTGGCTTTACCTACCGGCGTGCAGCCGCAAAACAGCGATCCGGCTGTCCAATCACCCAGCGTCAAACCGACGCTCGTACCAGCCCTTGCACCCGGATCGAGACCGAGACGGACGGCACGCACCCGTCGACCCCCTTCGCAGCACATTCTCGAAGTCTCTGACGAAGGTTCTGATAGGCAGTCTTCCGGCAACCACGACGTCAAGGGCACCAGACCTTTCCCGGTCACCACCATCTCCTCGGGGTCGCACGAATCCAGCTCCGAGGACGATGCAGCCATCGGACCGTTCGAAGTCGTCGAAAACAACCCCTTTGACGTGATCAGACGGTCCATCATCGCTCCCTCTCCATCGCTCTCCATGATACCTACCGCACTCTCGCCTTCAAATCCCGCCAGCGCTAGCGTCCCCGACGTACGCACGCACCAAGCCGGTTCCTCAAAGGCCGGCACCGCGTTCCCGACGCGAAACCCCTCGGAATCTGTCTCAGGTCCCAGCCAGAGCTCGCCCAAGCGCGAACGGCGGACTTCGATCGCCTTTTTTGGTTCCCTCCGCGGTCTTTTCCGAAAACCCAAAGAGAGGGGCAGGGTCGTGACGGAGTGGGACGAGACACATGCGTCCCCGAGTGCATCGACGATCAACCTCGGTGGGAAAGGATGGGTGACGAGGACGGATGCAAGGATCAAGGGGCACGCCGGGGAGGACTCGGAGGACGAGCCGGTGCTGCCGAGTCGTGTCCGCCCGCCCGCCGTTGGTCGACAGCCCTCAGGCGCACGTTTACGCAAGGGCCGACCTGCGACGCGCACGAGCTCTAATAACGCCCAGCACACTGCCAGCGTGGACGGATGGATCACCGATAATCAGAGTGGTGCGAACGGTGGTACATCGACCCAACTAGCCAGGTCGCGGACCCGCCAAGCGACAATGAAGCGGAGGAAGATCTCGGTCGCAGATTTGAGGGGGAGTGAGCAGGGACATACAGATGGAGAAGTAGACGGACGGACGTCGCTGGAGCGCGTGCCGTCGAGCAAGGGCATCGCCAAGGTGCCCGAGGGGTTCGTGTCTGCGACCGCGTCGAGGCATAAACCCGAGGCCGCGCAGGTAACGACCCGTTCCAACGGTGTGGCCAGTGCTGAACCCAGCGCGGGCGCGGGTATCCAGCGGTCGACGACGACGACAGCTATCTCGGGACACAAACCATCAGACGCCAAGGCGACACACCGTCGTTCGGCATCATTGTCTCTCGTACATACACATACGACCTCCGCATCGCTCTCGTCGCTTAAGCAGGGCGCGCGGACGCCTTCATCGGGGTCGTCGAGCGGGAGCATGTCTTGGCGCAAACCACCGCCGCAGTTGGATCCTCAGACCGAGTCTCGCTCACGCTCACGCTCGCCATCGCCACCCAAACCACCAGCACACACGAGACGGCCCAATGGCAACGGTCATGCACACACTCCGAGTTTGATGAGCATCATTGCGGACGTGGTGACACGCCAGCATGAGAGCGAGGGTCGCGAGGCAAGGTCGATGGACGTGCCACGTGCGCCAGGGAGCGTGTTGCTCGAGGCCGAGGCGAATGGCCAAGATGCGAAGCGAGCGAGCTTGACGATGGCGGTGGGTGAGAGCGTACAGGGACGAAGCGAGCCACAACGCGTGGTCAAGATGCCTCTCCGTTCGGCGTTGCGGAACGCGAGTCGGACGCCGTCTCCGGTGCTCGTGCCTGGCGTCGTGTCGGTATCACCAGCGCCTGTGGAGGAGCGCGTGGTGTCACCCCTGTCGCTGAGGGACTCGGCCTCGATTTCGTCGTACGAGACGGGGAGGGAGAATTTTGACGAGGATGAACAGGGAACCCCGCGATCACGATCGCCGTCTGTGCCGCGTTTGGGACCGCCGAGACAGCGTTCACCGTCGCCCCCTGCACGATCGTCGCACACGCCGCCTGTTCCACCGCCGTCGTTTTCGTTTCCGCCCCCGCCCGTGGAGCCACCGCCTGCGGGGCGTTCCAGCCCGGCTATCAATGGGGATGGTCCGCCTTCGTCAAGCGTATCGACGGAGACGCCCCCGGTGGCGCGACGCAAAAGCGTGCGGGTGTCGTTGCAGCCTACCTTTTCGCCGACGCCGCCGGCGTTGTGTGATGACGACGGGGAGGGGTATGCACCCTGGACGGAGTCGTTCTCGACGCGGGTCCAGGATGAGCGGGGGCGGGCGAGGGAGCGTCTGGAGGGAGGTGGGCGCAGAGCGGTGAGCACGGGGGGACGAAAGGGTGGACGGGAGGACGTGTGGGTAGATTCGAGCGACGAGGACGAGGAGTACAGCCGTGCGAGGCGGCTGTTGAGCGGGAGTGTGCGCAGGGAGGGCAAGGGCAAGGGCAGGGTCAAGGCGTGATGTGGTTTGTCTCTCTTTTTATGCAGTCTGTTCGTTTTTTTTTTTACTACACACCTCTCGTTCTCTCGTTTGCCTCATCTCTTACTTGGTCGATTAGATAATCAGATTAATTTTACCGGCACAAACAAACGTCAATTTTGGGACGCTCGCTTCGATTTGGCGAGTCACTTTGATCATTCCTCAGCGTCTTGGTCTCGATGATGGCAGAACACGAACCCACCCAGAACGAAGTCAAATCGGAGGGCACAGACAACTCTCCGATCAACGTCAAGGCAAGTCTTGTGTCGTCCCTCGACCCGCACGCGCCAACCTGCCACACAAGGTCGTCAGTTCGACAGGGGACGAAGTCTTTTTCAAGATCAAGCGAAATACGAAGCTGAGCAAGCTCCAAGGGGCGTACGCGTCCAAGGTGGGCAAGGACGTGTCGAGCATTCGGTAAACCTGCGTGCGTCGCGTCTCGCTCGTCTCACCCCGGTCCCTGTTAGGTTCTTGTACGACGGAAATCGGATCAGCGACGACGATACGCCCGCGTCGCTCGACATGGAGGACAATGGTGCGTCTCTCGGTGTTTTTGGCGTATCGGTTGCCCATCCCGTGCTCATCGGGCGTTTTCAGACACGATCGACGTCATGGTCGAACGTAGGTTCTGTTTTTTTTCTCGAGTCCGATCTCGCGCGTCTGACGGCTGGGCTTTTTTTTATTTTATTTTTATAACCGACAGAGGTTGGCGGGCGGACAGGGCCATGATGGATCGCGTCGTCGCACGTCTTTTGTTGTTGGATATTGCAATGCATTTTTTCCTTCTCTCTCTCTCTCTCGTCGATCGCGATGTGTTTGCGTCCTACGACGAGGATGGGGGTGTTGATAACGTTGGACGGATTCGCCGGACGATCCGGACCGGAGAACGTCACGGGCAGATGAGTTGTCAGTGGACACCTTGACTGCCCTTCCCGTTTGATGAGTTCACACACGATGCCTTCTACTGCTGGCACATCAGGTGATTGTTTTCGTTGCCAACAACAGGGGTCACTCGGTTGGACACTTTCAGGGCAAGGACGTCTGGCCGTATTCATGGTTGTCCCATATCGCACGGATGGAAATGCGAATCATGACGAGTGCATGCAGGGATACCGCTGAGCAGACGTGGCGATTACCATCTGACTGCGAACAGCAGTGTGCCCAGTTTCTTGTGACAAATTAGACTCAAATATTATTTGTATACTGCCATGACAGGTATAGTCGGATTGCCGCGAGATGTGCTTTATATATTAGATATTATAAGATAAGGGCCTAGGCCACGTTACCATCCGGCGGCATTAGCATTACCATGGGGCACCAACTTTTTGCGACATCGCTACCCCTCCTAACCTTACTCCGTGCAATGTCGGTCGACGACGAGAACTTCAAAACACAACGTCTCCCAGATCTGCAGAAATTATGGGAGGCGGTATGGGTACAGCAGGAGCCTTTCGAGAAAGAACAGGTCAAGGATGGCGACACTTTTCGCTATCTGGAATCTGGATTTCGGGGACCATTTACTCGCAGCGCAGTTCCTTTGCGATATCATAAAAAACAAGCTGTGCATCTTTCAAGAATATCTCGATGCATTCAAGATGTTCGACGCCAACTCGAACGACTATAAAAATGGAGCCTGCATCATAGGGCAACCCGGTATAGGTAATTTCATCTTGCCAAACGATGTAAGTATCCATATTGATTTATGACAGGCAAAACGTGCTTCATGGTGTACGCCGTCTTTGAACGACTGCGTTTGAAACGACCCATCGCCGTTGAAGTCACCCACTGGGATCCGTCTACTCAGCGATACTTGCTATTCGCTGCAGAGGGTGTCACCCTTCGCCGTGGTTCTGACACGGCCGCTTTGAAGCGCCACCCGGGAATATGGGCCTTTTCAGATTCCAATGCAGACGTTCTTATCCCGACTGTTGCCTTTACAGCCACCTATGGTGTTCGTACATTCCAGGCTACCTCCCCTAGGAAAGACCGCCACAAAGAGTGGACCAAGCAAAAGGGTGTCTCATATTATGTCATGAACATCCCATCGAAGATGGATATCCAGCATCTCAGGTAACTTCCATTCATTGTCATTGCCTGGCAATGTGAGTAGCACGTGTTCCAGCCTCGTTCTGGACAAAGACGTTGCAGAAATGCAATCCCTTGCGGATAAGTGGGGCAATGTTCCTCGTACCTTGCTCGCCCTCTGTGGCAATCCTGATGCCGAAAGCACTCTTGAGCGCGACGTCTGCGGACGGGTGGTCACTGTTACTGAGCGGATGAGTAATGTTCTGGGAGCCTTGAGCGTGTTTGATACCACCAACCTCGATGGACCTTCCGCAATTTTCTTTTTCCAACCCTCGTGCACGGAAGACGGCGTCGTCAATCGCACGGGTCATAGTATATTTATCCCAACCCACTGGCTCCAGACCCTGGTGATCAACGCACTTCACCGTTACCAAGAAGCTGAGAGAACGAGGCTCTTCCATTTCCTGGCTCGTTCCCCGATCACTCGTCCATCTGCTGGAGTCGTTTTTGAATCGGCTATACATGCATTTCTGTGCGGGGGCAAAGAATTACACGTCCGCTGGTATAGGAAGCCGGTGCATTCCGAACCCACCTCCACTCTTTCCTTGCCTGTTCTTCGGAGCTTTTCAGGCGATGTCGACCTCAAGACGGCTGACGCTCCATTTTACTGGCTTCCTATGTCGTCGAATTACCCCACCATCGACAGCGCAATCATCACCGCGGATTGCATCTATCTCATCCAGGTGACGATCGCGATGACACACAGCTTTAAGGAGGAAGGGATCACCAAGTTTTACGATGCTCTATCTGAGGACAGGAAATTGAAGAAGAAGAAGATCCTCGTCGTCGGTTGTAGAGAGAGACAGACGGAGGCTGTCACACGCAACTTGATTCCCAAACTGAGCAAGCACAGCTTGGATGTTGGAAGTATCACGATCGATCTTGGCCCAAATTTTCAGGTCATGGTGAGCTGTGAATTCCCTATGGAGGAGCTTTTCATGGATGATTTTTCGCCAGCAGGTGGGGGAGGGCGCCTCCTGAAGTAGGGGGATGATTGCAGATAACAGGTGCACTTTTGCAGTTAGTTGACTGGCACGAAACATCGTCGTGAGTTGTATCATGCTTGAATGGAATGTATGTGGTAGTATGATATGTGCCCCGGCCGCGACGCCTTTCAATCGCCGTACTCGCCCCCATACTACCTTTGTGGACATCAGTAGGCGCCGGTCATCGCACGACACAGAGCAGTAACGTAGACCTGATATCTTGATCGATTCAGCCCGGGCCATACGTTCTGCTGGTGAGGTGCACATTTACATAATATTGACCCTTACGGAAGAACACTACAACACACTCAACCTGGAGGTATCACAATGGAGTTTATCAAATAAAAAAAATGGAGAACACAACAATATCCGATTCAAGATTTTCCCATGAGAAATGCATGCGCGAACCACGATGTCCGACGAAAAACGAGGGACAGAGGAGACAGTATAGAGATGAAAGTGGTGCGATCCATACGCCAAATATGGATGCCCGGAATTGCGCTGATTGTTCGCACTTCGTGCAAGCTATTCATCAGTGGTGTATCCAGCCAAGAGAACCTGCACGATGGGTGAGCTGAGTGAAACGGCCAATACGCACACAGACAACGC
>JBBPLQ010000440.1:0-22377 GCA_038089855.1 Royoungia palumana
CGTTGTACTATGTGTTGGAAATCAAGGTGATACTATTGTTCGGACTGACGGAGCTCACCGCACAAGTGAGCTGGATGGAAAATGTGAGTGTTTCTACGTATCATCGGAGTCCCTGGCTCACGTCTCCAATCGCACAGGGAGTAGAAGTCCGGTAAGGCTCTACGCTCATTTGAGTCGTGCGGCTGATCGAAAACGTGCTGTAGGACCCCAGCAGTAGTGGTGTACGATGATGTGGTATGACGGGCAACATAGTGTACATAACGTGGCGTACCTGCCGATTCACACCGAACTCGGTGTAGCATTGTAGTAATAGTGTATCAGTAGTTTCACCGTGATTGACCATCGATTCTCGCTTCATGTCTGCGGTGGGTATTCTCGGCAGCTGTTGGTATGGGGATAATGAGCAGGATAGAGGATCAAAATGATGGAGACTTGGTGGCAGTAACCAGGGGCTATAGTTTCGTCGCCAGATTTTAATGGGACTCGAGGCCACCATAACCACGACAGAAAATATAAGGGACGGCGAACCCAAAAGGTAGCGTCAGTCGGTGTGGGGCTTTTCGTCTCGTGTGCTACACTTATTTGACTTTTTCTCAGAGAACCAAGAACGGCGACAGCGTGACGAGGGAAAGGGACACGAACATACCGAGTATAGAGCCATCCGCAAACCTCCTTTTGGTCGGCTTGATCGGTCCGACTTGCACAATGAAATCGGGTTTTACCGACATCACTTGGCTGTACACCCAAGTCTGCCAATCGAAATGCACTCTAACTTATTCTGGGAAAGACGGTCAGCTGTCGAGGATGTCGAATGCGTACTTGCCAAGATCTTCAATGTCCCTGGCGATAACGTTCATGAAGGGACTTGGAATTTGATCGGATGATGGACGCTATTGGCTCGTTGTTGTGTACCGACACGCCAGATGATCCGATATGCGCGTCACATGCCGCTGGCGGCGTCTTGTTACAGTGCTATGCATGAGCCACTTGTCGTGATTGGTACAAATGCGATTGAACACGCACACTCTTTCTTTGACCAACGAACGTCCTGTTGGCAGACAAGTTTGCCCATCGGCGTAGCGCCGATCAGCAGCTTGTGGAGGAGCACAAGTTCCGTGCAGGAACACGAGGATGGGCGCGTCCAGGAGAAATGGGTTCAGGTACAATATGGGCGTCGTACACTTTCCAGGCGAGCAGGATGTTGCTCAAGCGCTCAGCGCTCAAGCTTCAAGTTCGTACCACATCGACGTGAACTGCCATGTCATAATTCCCACGCGAGAATAATTGCAACCCTTGCAATATGCAGTTTTTCTCGAAAACGAGATGGCTGTCAGTACGACTGCCCCAACACGGTCGAAACGGTACTAACATCATGTTCGCACCGTACTTGGTATCCAAGCCGCAAGATTCGCATGCGAATGGGAGATACGAGGGTAAACCAGTACGTTAGTCGTGATTTCATACACAGCATAATTTGATATAGTGACTGGCTATCACACTGGCAAGGCACTGCCGCATTCAATGAAGAATCTCGCGATTTGGTGATGCGACCGTCGCGATGTATCGTACCAGTGGGTGCTCATGGAGTGCTCTGCCATAAAACCGAGAGTACACCGACAGTCCCCTCGTCACAGAATGGTGTTCAAGCTCACTCTGGACCTTGAAAGTCCACCGGGATTTGCTTGTTCACCATACACTGAGGATCGATGATCTCGTAACAGTGGGTGCAGTGCGGCTCGACTACTTTGGGTTCGAGTTGATATCTGTAATAGAGCCATATTGCAGACCATTACACGTACAATTCATAAGAACCTGCGCAAAATAGCTCATCAGGAAATCCCCATGTCTTCTCCCGCCACTGGAAGTGAAACAGTGACGCCGCCATACAGCGTCCAGTATGGTGGAAGCATCTCCCTTATCGCCAGCACATTCGTATCGGGCATCTCGTGGGGGTTCATGACCTCTATGTATGCTGTGTGTATGCACAGCCTCGTTCGTTGCCTTCGTTCGGCAAATGCGTCCCGAAAGACTGTCCTCTTAGCTGTCTGGGTCAGTGTACTATGGACCCTATCAACCATCTCAACGATGGCAGATGCATCCAATACGCTCTACGCATATTCATGGAAACTAGACTTCCCTGGAGGTCCCTTCGTTTACATGCTTAGCATGCAGGGCCACCCCGTTACAGCCCTTGCATATACGACCTATCTCTTGACAATGTGGATTGCGGACGCTATGATGGTAAGATCCAATCAAGTGTCAGCCTCCTTGTCTAATCATCAGATCGGTTTAGTTATGGCGGCTTGTTGTTTGTTACAAAGGGGCTCACTCTTTGACCCGTGGCCTGGTATTTACTTTTATGTTCCTGACATACATCGGTTCAATCGGTCGGTTTCTCTGGGGTTTACATCTGTGAGGCGAAACTGAATCCCATTTCAAGGCACTGGATGTTTTACAATGGTATTAAGCAGTTCAGATCAAACACTGTATTCGACCATCGCAAGGAAATCCGCCATTCCGTGTATCGTCTTATCTGTGATGTTGAACATCTTTGCGACGGCCTTCATCGCGATTCGCTTGCTCGTATATAGGAGGCACATGGACCAAAACCTAGGTATGACACTACGACCCAAGAGGACATCGCGTTAGAACTCAGCATCTCATTAGGTAAAAAGCAAGTTCAGAAGTCTCCATACATGGGCATCACAACGATGCTTGTCGAGTCGTCAGCCCTGTACGCCACGTGGTCACTTGTGTTCATCATCGTATATGCGCTGTGCAACCCGGGTCAATACTTCATGCTCACGACGCTCTGCAACGTTCAGGTACGTCTATGCCATCTGATATGGACAAACTATCAAGACATTCAATCGGCAGGTCATCGCGCCCCTTCTGATTGTCTACAGAGTGTCCAAAGGAAAAGCCTGGGAAGAGACGATATCTACAAAGCTGACCTGTGCACATACGCAGCCAGCGTACTCGGGCTATGACAATCGGCGCGGGTCAGAGATGGCTCGGATTGTCATAATGCGCGAATCAGAGCAACATGTATCATGGGATTCGGATTTCAAAAGGGTGTCTTCCGATCCTTTACATGCCGAGCACGAGGCGACGAGTGTATGATACTTGACAGGTCACATACGTGATGAATGGGTAGAAGACAATTTCGTGTCTTATTGTAATCCCTCCGAGCGGTGTAGTGGTAGGAAATCGTGAAGATCGACTTGTGTGTCGGATGAGTCCCAGAAACAGGTCTCTCGATGGTGCACCACGCATATGGATACTTGACAACCGTCCGAGTTGCTCCCGCCGAGACAATTCACTGAAGGGTTTGGACTAGGTGGCGAGGGGTGTCGGTCGGGCGGGGTTCTGCCTTCTCGAGGAGAAGACTTAGGGATAGTAGTATTTTCCGAGATATGGTATTTGAGAAAACAATCTAGGTTTTCAGGGAGTGTCAGTCGCACTTAAACTTTGTTTTGCAAAGAGGAAGGACTTGGAAACTTTAGGAGACTATTATTCTCGTCGTCCAGGCTTGAACCGGAACATACCACTCTGGCGAGGATGCTTCCTCAGGCTTGAAGTACACCAGCTAATGTGTAAAATGTAACCCCCGGGCTCTTCCCATAAAATGTCGCTCAGAGGGACTAAGCAAGCATCCCCATCTTTCTGAGGACGGTCATGCCCTGACAAAAGGAACTCAGTACATGCAGTGTCACGGTGACCGTCCTATGCATATAAAGGTACCCAGACCAGTGGAGAACGTTTGGCGAGATTGGTACATTAATCGATCAAATGGCGAGGGCGATGCTGAGACTCGATGCGTGCTCATGGGACTAGTAAGACAACATTTTCAATCAGCTTCTCGATGAGTATTAAATCCACCGATCAAAGAAGGCCCAGTTACGTTCGTCTGCCATATATTGGTGCATTAATGGGCATAAGTATAATCTATCGGACTGCCTCTCACTGTCGACAGCTGGCTTTCTGCTTGCTCTAGGTGTTACAATGCTAGGCAATGGTGATGGGTAAACTCAACTCCGCCCTTGCAGAATCATCGCTGAGCATTAAGTTAAAGTGCTAGTAAGGTTCAAACTTCAAATTGTTGTGCATTGTAGATTGCCGATGGTGACGATTTAGCGGCACTCGATGCTGGCATAGCTCCACGCCAAGTGAGTCTGGCGATGCCCCATGGTAGGCCACGGCCACATCAATTGAAGCGCGAACGTCCGGCTTTCCACAGTATCATGATGTAATTGGCAGTATCGTCTGACATGGATGCGGTGTAGTACAATTCATTTGCTACGAAATAGTAACCGATTATGGTAGAACTATATCAAAAAATCCAATGTACCATGCAGCACGGAATGAGAAGATCATTGTCAGAATACCAGCCATCTGGAGTTGAGCCAATTTTCCCTCGGGGCATGGCATTGCCGGGATACAGATAAAGCTCACTCGAAACAGTATAACTTCACTCGAGACGTATAACATCAAAAATCCGTTCCCCTCCAATGTCAGCTCCCGCCAATGGAACTGTGACTCAGACTCTACCATACGATGTTTTGTATGGCGGGAGTGTCAATCTCACTGCCACTTTCTTGTCGGGCATCTCATGGGGCTTCATGACTTCTCTATACGCGGTTTGTATGCACAGCCTCATCCGTAACCTCCGTTCGAGGAGTCCATCAAGAAAGACGGTCTTGTTGACCGCATGGATCACTATTCTATGGGTTTCATCAACCCTCTCCTCATTTGCAAATGTATATTGCACCCTCTATGCATATTCCTGGAAGTTGGATTACCCCGGACCGATTGTCTACTTGAATAACGAATGGGGCCAGCCCATGCCTACCTTGGCGTATACAGCCTATGCCTTGACGATGTGGTTTTCGGATGCTCTGATGGCGAGTTTCAAACCCTTGGTCCTCAGTGACCTGTCTGATCAACCCTGGATAGTTATGGCGACTTGTGATCTTTTACAGCACCGTTCATTCACTCGCCCGCGGCCTGATTCTTTCATTCATGCTCCTGATCTATATTGCGTCGGTCGGTAAGCTTCTCAGAGTCTTTGCGTCCGCAAATCAGGCTGATAGTTTGAATTTGAAGGCACTGGATGTCTCACGATCGTGTTGGCTAGTTCAAATCAATCAATCTATTCAGCAAACCTCGCCAAGAAAGCTGTCATCTCGTTTTTTACCCTATCTGTGGCCTTAAATGTTCTTTCAACACTCCTTATTACGATCCAAGTGTTGGCATTCAAGAGGCTTCTAGAACGAACCCTAGGTATTCTCGTCTCCATTAAAGGATATCGTATTAGCTAACTTGAAGCATCATCGCAGGAAAAAAAAAAGTTCAACAGTCTCCTTACACAGGGATCGCGACGATGTTATTGGAGTCATCAGCTCTCTATGCAGTGTGGTCCCTCGTGTTCCTTGTTGTATATGCAGTATCCAGTCCTGGACAATACGTCATGCTTATGACCCTTGGCAACATTCAGGTATGTCTACGCCATGATGGGTCTCATCTAGGGATCCTGAGGCATTGAGTTGGTAGGTCATAGCGCCCCTTATGATCATCTACAGAGTGGCCAGGGGAACGGCATGGGAGGAGACGACATCCGCCAATCTCACTTCCATGCGATCAAGGGCGGTGTGCCACGACAATATGAGTATCTCAGACATGATTGATATGCGGAGTTCAGGGAAAGAGGGGTCGTTGGGTTCAAGCTCCCAAGTGATATTTGCCAATCCTTCGAGCAAGGCAACGAGTATGCGCTACGGCGCGTGATGGGCATGCAAACGCAGCTAGGTTGATCAACCCGTGTCTCGTCCCTGGTCCGGTGTTGGTGGGAATTACGATAGAATTCGGTTTGAACCACCTTGGTACGCAGCAGTACACGAAATCACAATCTTGATTGTTAATTTATCGAAAAATGACCTACTGTATGTATCACCTCTTGTAGGACTGTTTCTGCTGCGATCACTCCAGATCGCAGCTCCTTGTCTGCGGCTGAATCATAATATGGCGGCTTGTGAATTTTCACAACAATGTCCATCGACTTGCCCATGGCTTTATTTTTGAGTTTATGTTCCTGATCCGCATTGGATTGGCTGGTAAGCCGTTCATGATCTTTACATCTGCAAACCAGCTGACGGCCTTAACTCGAAGCACTGGGTGTTTCACGATCGTGTTGGATAGTTCAAGTTAAGCTCGTTCTTCGGACATCACTAAGAAAGCTGTCATCCTACCCTTCACCCTGTTCGAGATCTTGAATGTCCTTTTGATCACAATTCAACTACTGACTTTTAAGAGGTTCTTGGAACGATGCGTAGGTATTCTCATTCCTATCAAATGATCGTATCCAATTGGCCGAGCATCAGTGCAGGAAAAAAGGAAGCTCAGGACGCTCCTTATACTGGCATTGCAGCGATGCTCATAGAGTCGTCGGTTCTCTATGCAGTGTGGCCCCTCCTCATCATCATCGTTTATGCAGTGCAGTGTTCAATATGGGCCAATCTAATATCATGCTCATGACGTTTGGGAATGTTCAAGTATGTCTACGTCACGACGAGTCGCATTGCCTGGAGGTCCTGAGACACCGGATCGGCAAGTCATCGCTCCCCTTCTAATCGTCTACAGAGTGGTGAGAGGAACGGCGTGTGAGGAAACAACATCTACCATGCTACTTTCCACGCTATCGGGTGTTCTGCGACGACCTGGGTGGATCAGACACAATTATCACGTAGAGATCAGAGCAAGACAGGTCATTCGATCCAAGCCCCCAAGTGCTGTTTGCCAGCCCTACGCAAGTTAAGAGCAAGTTGACGACTATCATACATAATAGGTTACTCTACCTTGGTACACAAAAAGATACTTCGAGTGTGCACACAAAAGTCCCTACCGTATGCACTAGCTCTTATTAGTGCACTCCCAAAACGTCCCTACTGTAGTCACTCTGAACTGCGGTTTCTGCGTCCTCGGTTCGACGTTTCAACAGTCAATGCTGAATCTCATGTGCCCTATCCTAGCTTGATTCATTAGCCAATAAATTACCCCTATAATTACCGTCTAGGTATCCTGGAATTGGTTTGGAAAATGTTAAATACATACGCCACCTACACTCATCAGCTTACTATTAGCGCATCAGACGAACTGCAAGCATTTCTTGTCAATAAAAATAATACTCTCCCCCAAATGTCATGTGGCCAGTTGCGAACTTCGAGAGTGGACTACCTATGTGCATGGTGGTTAACAGTGCGTGTCGTGCAAGGAAATGACTCATGAAGTATGTGCACATGCTTTCCTTGAGTCTATCGATCTTGCAGCGTTTTTTGCAGTCGGACAACGAAAAACTAAGATCGAGAGTTATTGAGAGCAGGACGCTTGTGGGGGCGCGCGAATTAGCCACGAGCTCCACCCAATGTTGAGCTTCAGTCACGATCGAAATGATAATACTGAATGATCAAAGGTCTGAGGGACGCGAAGCCTCCCGGAAACTGCGAACCCTACCGTTAGATGAACGCAAACATTCTGTTGAATGGTGGCATTTTTGGTAAAGGGCAGCATACGAAGTGAGAAAGAATACATCCGTGAGGTAATCTGGTGTATGTGACTTTGTAAGCACAAACCCGCGAGGAAACGTAGCGATTGCCCACACATACGCACCAGGTGAGACCCGATTCTCGATCAGCGAAGTGGTACTAAATGCGTATAGGGATTTTCTCTTAGACTTTGTGAGTATCACAAACTTGGCACAGGGAGGAAAATCGATAGAATGGTGTGAATATGTTGACCAACGGACGACCGGTTCTTCAAGTTGCATCCCAAAAACAAACACTTCGGTCCGCTGACACGCTCGCGAAGGGGAGAGGGAGTATAGCTGGTCATTGGGTCACGCAAAACTGGTCCGATGTGCTCTCCTGTGTTGGTATCTCAACAGCAAGCAGTTCTATCTAGGATTTGCTCTGCCAGTGGCTGACTTACCATTATGGATCGCACAAGATTCCGGCTCGACTGTAGATGGTCTCCAAGTTGTAAATGCGTGCGTGCCAGTCATGATATCAAAGATATCAAAGTCCTTGTCTCCCGACGCGAGTTTAGTGCTATCAAAACAGAGCGACTAAGGGGTCGACTTTGATATTGCCTGAGGATCATCGATCATCGTGTTGTGACGAGTACGGAGACAGTGAATTCCCAGTCTCGGGTCTTCACTGACAGTACGATAGGTCATAGGCAGACAAGTGTCAGACTTATGTCCCGGACTCCCAAGATAGGAATAAAAGCCAACCACTGATAACAAGACCCGGGCTGAGGTCTCGGCCTGACACGCGCATCCCATATCGACGATATTGTGACCTATTCACCGTCACCACGGGCCAATTCTATTCTACGTAAGAGCTCCGTCCTGTGGCGTTCAGACGGCTTATATAACCGATTGATGGTGAATACTACGAAGGCTTGAGCGGTCCTCTCAAATCTTCCCTTATTTCACATTAGCCTGAGGAAACCAGTCACTTGAAACCGTGCCGGTTAACGCATGGTAGACACGAAACGCACACGTTTGTGATCATCCAGTCCCTGCGGTATCTGTGCTTCTTGCCTTTTGGATTGTCCTCTCAGTCACAGCATGTCTCCCCGTGAGCCGTACGGTGGGCTTTCTCGCAAGCTTGTGCTTGCTTTCGACGTTGGTACAACATACAGCGGGGTATCGTACTGCATACTCGATCCTGGTGAGGTTCCAAAAATTCATGGGGTGTCGAGGTTGGTGAACCTTTGTGGAAGCCGAAGTGGTGTTGATCGACGTGCCTTCCATCCAGATATCCTGCCCAAGAACACATCGGAGGTGATAACAAGATACCTTCTATATTGTACTATGACCGTCAAGGCATCGTGAAAGCAGTAGGCGCTGAAGCGCTACAGCAGCACAACATTGACCGAGCAGAGGAGGAAAACTGGGTTAAGCTCGAGTGGTACGTGCGGATCTGTGTGACGATTCCTTCTCTTTTGTTCATAAATTCATTATTAGGTGGAAGCTTCATCTGCGAGCGAAGCATTTGGCTTCCTCCCACATCAAAGACGGGGACGTCCCTCCACTCCCCAAGGGCAAAAGCGCCGTTCAGGTTCTCGCAGATTTCATGCGGTACCTGTTCAAGTGCGCTCGCATTTATATCACCGAATCTCATGCTAGTGGTGATTCCATGTGGAAGTCGATGGAGAATGACATAGAGTTTATTCTCACGCATCCGAATGGATGGGAGGGGTTGCAACAACAGCAGATTCGCCGTGCTGCCAAAATCGCAGGGTTGATTCCTGGTGGAAACAAGCATGCTGAGCGAATTCATCTACTGACAGAAGGTGAAGCTAGTCTCCACTATTGTGTCAATATGCTGGCATCGGATTCGCTTTCCAAAGTCCCTATTGTCAGCGTTGATGATCCTGAAGAATATGTTGACGAAGAGTCGGAATATCAAGGTGTTGCAATCATTGATGCTGGAGGTGGTACCATCGACTTGAGTGCCTATTCCATAAAGCTGTCCCCTCCCAGAGAATTCAAGGAGATTGCCCCTGCGGAATGTGAGTTATGTTTTCGCACGTGTTTCTCTTTTTTGTTCTTCCTTTAATTGCTGTTGTATAGGTCGGCTCCAAGGGTCTGTCTTCGTGACGCAAAGAGCGCACGCATTTTTGAAGAGTGGGTACTTCTATCATCTTCGTTATTATTCCTCTAATCGTGTTCAATGACAGGCAAACTTGCTAATTCGAATTACGGGTCACCCGACGTTGTCGAACAGATGAAAGAAATCTTTGACCAGACTACAAAATTGAGGTTCCGCGACGCAGGCGATCCGCAATACATCAAGTTCGGGACCGTACGTGATAAGGATCCACAATACGACATTCGTTCTGGCCAGCTGAAGTTAGCTGGGTGAGTAACCTTTCCCATTGAATGTTTGGGCCTAAGATAGATATTTATGTAGTGCGGATGTCGCAAATTTTTTCGAGCCATCTGTGGAGGCAATTGTTGATGCGTTTGAAAAGCAGCAAGAAGCAGCAAGGAAGTTGCAGATCCAAATGAAGGTGGGATTGAATCGTGCTGCTGCCTTTCGCGTGTCCTGATCGTAATTCAAGCATGCATTCCTCGTTGGTGGTTATGCCGCCAGCGATTACCTCTATCATCGTCTGCAACAGCATCCTGTCTTTTCAGATGTGCAATTGTGCAGACCGTCCAATCATGTGTACGTATTGTACCAACATGGATTCCGGATGATGCTCATTATATCGCAGCAATAAGGCCGTCGCGGATGGTGCTGTCACCTCCTACATTGACCCGCTCGTTACTTCGCGGACGTCGAGGTTCACGTACGGAGTGGAATGCTCTATACAATACTTCCCATTTTTTGCGGACCACCGAGAACGAGAAGCCACGCAGTTCACCCTACCATCAGGGACCATTATGATACCAAACGCATTTCAATCGATCTTGACGAAGGTTGGATCTTGTTACTCGATGATTTTAGAACACTTAATTTTCTTGTAGGGAGTCCAAGTTTCGGAGGAGCGAGAGTTCCGATCCTCATTCACGCAAGAGCTGACCTCTCGCTCTCAGGTGAAGACTATCGAATCCTCCATCCTCGTCTACAGAGGCGATCTTCTGGCCCCTAAATGGGTGGACAATGAACCTGGTGAGGTCGATTGGTCATGTGATAATGCGCACTATCAACGAAAGGCTTGATACAAGCATGCTTCACCGAAATGTGTAATGTGGTCGCCAATACCGCCAAACTTGCCCACTCAGCACCACCACAAGTGGGGCCAAACGGTGTCTATTATGAATTTGAATATGACATCGTCCTGCTTTTTGGCTTAACCGAGCTGAAAGCACAGATAAGCTGGATGCACAAGGTTCGTCGCATGATTGTGTCGAGTGATCAGATTGCTCACATGGCGTCCAGGGAGTGGAGAAGAGGTAAGAAATAAGAGTCGTTTGAAAACGGCATTTTCCCCTGATGCAACGATACGAGCAGGGGTCCGGCTTCAATCGTGTACACTGACTAGTGCTTGCTATTCCTCACCCTTATTATCTGTTTTTTTTTTTTGACCTCCTTGATCTCGTACTATCTGCCACAATCACTACCCGAGCTTCAGTCTAACGTGAAGTTGTACATGTGTAACCATTAGTCGATCTAAACTCTGCATACCTGTATTTCTGTAACCCCATTAGTTGATCGAACATATCCAGGGCGTGAAGTGGGATTTCTTTAATGTGGCTAGTCACAAGGCGATATTCGCGACACGGCAAGAAGACCTAGTCCATATTTACACAATAAATGGGCTTCGCCGTAGTAGGATCTTCGACAATCCCGTTACAGCATTAAAGTTTACCACATGTTCGAACGTTCGACAACCATGCACCCAGTGATCACTTGCTGTACTGACTGCCATACAGATCGTGTTTTTCTTTGACGCATGGCAGCCGCAGTTCGTGTCTCGTGGCCATCCGTTGCGGTTTGGGTTGAGCTTCAAGGTAATTCTGTGTGCCCCTTCGCCACTACAGCAACCCGTGTCCACAATAATGCCCTCCCTCCAGCCATACCGTGGCCTCTCTCGCAAGTTGGTCCTTGCTTTTGACGTCGGTACCACGTACAGCGGGGTCTCGTATTGCATACTCGATCCTGGGGAGGTTCCAAAGATTCTCGGAGTTTCGAGGTAAGCGGGGATTCAGTTTTCAAGAACGCTGATGACTATCATTCATCTAGGTACCCTGCTCAAGAGCACGTCGGGGGTGATAATAAGATACCGTCTATCTTATACTATGACCGCCAGGGTGTCGTGAAGGCTGTGGGCGCTGAGGCACTCCAGCAGCATGTCATCGACCAAGCAGAAGAAGAGAATTGGGTCAAACTTGAATGGTGAGTCAGGAGAGCAGATGAAGTTATTTGTTCTCTATTGATGTGTCTGCCATCAGGTGGAAGCTTCACTTGCGAACAAAACATCTAGCCTCCTCGCACATCAAAGACGAGGACATCCCACCACTTCCTCAAGGTAAAAGCGCCATCCAGGTTCTCGCGGATTTCATGCGGTATCTGTTCACTTGCGCTCGTAACTATATTGTCGAATCCCATGCTTGCGGTGCTTCCATGTGGAAATCCATGGAGAACAATATCGAGTTCATACTGACTCACCCGAATGGATGGGAAGGGCTGCAGCAACAGCAGATTCGCCAAGCTGCCGAGATTGCTGGGTTGGTACCCAGCGGAGTCGAACATGCGAGTCGAATTCATCTACTAACAGAAGGAGAGGCCAGCCTTCATTTCTGCGTTACTCACGTTCTGGCATCGGATTCCCTGTCCAGCACTCCGATTGTTGCCTCTGAGGACGTTGCGGAGGAAGAGACCGAGGTGTCGGACCATCAAGGGATCATCATCATCGATGCTGGGGGCGGCACTGTTGACTTGAGCGCGTACTCTGTAAAACTATCCGCTCCAAGAGAATTCAGGGAGATTGCACCTGCCGAATGTGAGTCTTCAATGTGGACTATGAAGTGCAGTTTTCTTGATACTGTCTCCCCAAGGTCGTCTTCAGGGATCTGTTTTCGTTACACAAAGGGCGCATATGTTCCTTAAGGGTATGTGTTACTCGACATCTGCGTGATCATGTCGATTGTAAACTCATATCTTGGTCCAGCTAAACTCGCCAATTCGCGATACGGGACTCCTGACATGGTCGAGCAGATGAAGGAACTCTTCGACAAGACTACGAAATTGCGGTTCCGCGATGCTGGTGATCCACAATACATCAAATTCGGAACTGTGCGCGATAAAGACCCTCAATACGATATTCGTTCTGGTCAGCTCAAGTTGGCTGGGTGAGGCTATCCCTCGCCTCGAATGCCTATACACTAATCCCAAGCACTTTTTAGGGAAGCTATTGCGACCTTCTTCGAACCATCTGTAGAAGCGATTGCTGATGCGTTCAAGAAACAGAAACAAGGTGCGGAAAAATTGAAGTTCCAAATCAAAGTGAGGTTGATGTGAGAATTGTACCATGTCTGTGGCCTAACACTATTATGTAGCATGCTTTTCTGGTCGGTGGTTACGCTGCCAGTGACTTCTTGTATCGCCGCCTACAGCAGCACCCAATATTTTCGGATGTATACCTGTGTAGACCTTCGAGCCACGTGTATGTATCACACTAATGTGATCGCACATTACTCATCATTTTTTGCAGTAACAAGGCCGTTGCAGATGGTGCCGTTTTATCCTACGTCGACCCGCTTGTCACTTCACGGGCATCAAGGTACACGTTTGGTATAGAATGTGTGATACCATACATTCCCTCTCTTCCCGGTCATCGAGAGAGACAACACATGCAACGTTCCTCGCCGGCGGGGACCATCGTGTTACCGAATGCCTTCTCATCGATACTAAAAAAGGTCAGCAATAGGATCTGATGTGTGTCGGCTCCTTGTTAATTTATTGTAGGGAGTTCAAGTTTCAGAGCAGCAAGAATTCCGGGAGTCATTTTCCAGAGTAGGGACCTCACGCTCTGCGTTTACCAAGGTGGATGTGTACATACTGGCGTACAGAGGGGACCTTCTTGATCCCCAGTGGGTGGATGAGGAACGTGGTACGTGTAGCCGTGATTGGCCAATCTGTATTACTGATGTGTTGTGCTAAATTAAGCCCGCTTCACCACACTGTGCACCGTGATAGGTGACACTTCTGCGATTGCCCGTACGTTGCGTATGAAGCAAGCTAACAATGGGAGTTCCTTTTATCGGCTGGATTTTGACGTCATCCTGCTCTTTGGCCTTACTGAGTTGAAGGCACAAATTAGTTGGAATGACGAGGGAGTGGAGCAGAGGTGCGATTCAAGCAGCGTTGGTTGGATCTATTCTACTAACCCGAAACACGCCCACAGGAGCCCCGCTTCAATCGTATACGATGACTAGTTACCATTGGCGACTGGTGAGCAGCTTGCGCGAGGTCTTTTCCTGGTATGTTACAATCCGACTCGGGGTTACCTGCTTTGTGAATTGCATGCACCACAGAGTTTTGGATCTGGATGATCACTTATGTATTGAGTGTTGTGGACATGAGGTGGTGCTACTGTAACTACGTTTGTTCCGTCACATGATGATTCTGCTTATTTACTGTAGGACGTAGTTAGAAAACGAACTGGTGTCGATTTCATTCAGTGTACTATTCCTGCGTACTGCTCGTGACGACTGAAGCCATTGTCGGTGGTAGCGCAACCTTCCTGTGTCACTAGAAGCTTGGAATGCCACGTTTCGTGCCAAGTCAGGCATGGTCTCAGGCCCCTGCCAGCGTTTGATAATCACGATAAATGCACTTACCCCGGTTGTCGTGCGCTGATCACCGCCAACACTGATTCGAATGTGAACTGGAAGCGTGCAGATTCCTATCGCCTCGTGTATGATTACCTGCAAGCCGCATGGTGGGGACGTGGTGTAGATCCAATCGGGCTTGCATTGATCGAGCGTGTGTCCGACTCGCCTTTTCCAGCCGCGACGCAAGCAGCGTCTCTTGTACACCTACGAGGTTGGCTTGACCATTCATCTCTTCTAAAGGACGCGAGAACAAAGCTGCCATTTATGCCAGAACGACAGCCGTACCAAGGATCCGCTCGAAAGCTAGTGTTGGCCTTTGATATCGGCACAACGTATAGCGGCGTCTCATACAGCATTCTCGATCCAGGCGAACCACCCGCCATTTCTGGTGTTACACGGTGAGTTTGAGACAAATTTGCAAAGTATTGGGGATATTCACTTTGCGAAAAGCTTTCCTGCTACAGATCATGTAGGCGGAAACTCCAAGATACCATCCATTGTGTATTATGACCAGGACGGTGTTCCTCGCGCGTTCGGTGGTGAGGCCCTGCAAGAGAGCATAATCGAGAAAGCAGAAGACGAAGAATGGATCAAGGTCGAATGGTGAGCGACTTCACGTATTGGGAATTGCTCGCCGTCCATTCAAATGCGAGACGTCAGGTGGAAACTCCATCTCAGACCCAAGAGTATGGCCGGACCCAATTTCATTCGCGATCAAGACATACCCCCACTTCCTCCGAACACCACTGCGATCCAAATTTTGAGTGACTTTATGGGATACCTCTTTCAATGCACAAAAACTTATATCCAAGAAACTCATGCAAGCGGACGAGACATGTGGGAATCGTTTGAGGACAACATCGATTTTGTCCTCAGTCATCCAAACGGATGGGAAGGACCACAACAAACGCAGATACGGCGGGCAGCAGTCCGTGCAGGCTTAATTCCCGATTCTCCTGATGGGCAGACTCGCATTCAGCTCGTCACTGAAGGCGAAGCGAGTCTACACTTCTGCTTAAGTACAGAAAAGACGGCTGGTGCATTCAAGGTAGCATCTTAGCTTGTGTTTGGCACGTGTAGCGTGTGGCTGAGATTCCCTCCTCAGGAAGACCAAGGTGTCATGATCATCGATGCAGGTGGTGGAACTATTGACGTCAGCTCCTACTACATGACAATATCGCCCCCTTCGCTCCAAGAAATTGCCCCTGTTGAATGTAAGTAGGAATTCAAGTTCTAAATCACTTACTGACGAGGTGGGCTCTCAAGGCCGCTTGCAAGGCGCAGTATTTGTCACTAGGCGTGCTCAAGAATTCTTGACTCGTGAGCCAAAAAAGCATAGACGTTTGAATGATCTACATATCTTGCTCTAGTGAAACTCGCGGGCTCAAAATTCGGGACCCCAGAAGACATTGCTCAGATGATGAGCGAGTTTGACAAGACAACGAAACTTCGTTTCAGTAACCCGGCCGAACCATCCTACATTCGCTTTGGAACTGTCAAAGATCGTGACCAAGCTTACAATATCAAATCTGGCCAACTCAAACTCGCTGGGTGAGTAGTTCTGTCCTATGGTTGCGCTGTTACCTCACTATTCGTGGACTCGCGATCCAGAACCGATGTCGCAGACCTGTTTGAACCCTCGGCAGCAGCAATAGTCGCGGTCATTGAAAGCCAGAGAAAGCTGGCGACCAAGCCTATCAATGTAAGTCAGGTCAGCTTCCAAAGGGAGGACGCTGACGCTGACGTTCGCCTAGTCTATCTTTCTTGTAGGAGGTTTTGCCGCAAGTGACTGGCTCTTCTCGAGGCTGCAAGAGCATATCAAACCATTGAACCTCAACTTCTGTCGCCCAGACAGTCACACGTAAGTATTGTTACGATGCTGACATAGCTTTCATTCTTATGGAAACCGAATTCTTTAGAAATAAAGCAGTTGCAGATGGTGCTATCGCATTTTACCTCGATCACAGGGTGTCTGCACGCATTGCCAAGTATACGTATGGAACTCGTTGCGCCATAGAATTCAATAAGAACGACGAACAACACAAGCTTCGGGCTTCCTCTGCCGTTCCGCGTCCGTCGGGGCGCATGGTCCTTCCAAACGCTTTTAGTGCCATATTGCAAAAGGTATGTTACTTGTGGCTTGCATTTTGTCAAAACCGACATGCCATGGCAGGGAACGACGGTATCCGAGACGAAAGAATTCCGGAAGGACTTTATCACGGAATGCTCGGAAAGGACCTCCTGCGACACAATCGCTACAGAGGTCGTCTGTTATCGCGGCAATGCAAGCAATCCTCGCTGGATGGACTCAGAACCAGGTAGGTGGTTGTTGCAATCGGGAGTCAACTACTATCGGGGTAAAGGTTAACGACGTGGTTAACGCGCACAGGGATGTTCTCCAATCTGTGCACTGTTCACGCGGATACCTCGCAAGTCTCCAAGACAATCAGTCCCAGACGGGGTTTCGCTGGATTGCAGTTTTACAGGCAACAGTTTAGCATAGTATTGATGTTCGGGATGACGGAGCTGCAGGCACAAATCAGCTGGATGGAGAATGGCGAGGAGAAGCGGTATGTCCGATTTTTAGTTGCTCAAGCAGTTGTTGACGAATACTTTCCGAAGGGGACCTGCAACCGTAGTCTTCGATCAGATCTTGGAGGAGATCTAAGATATGTTTCATTCATGTACTTTGTAGTCGAATTGAGTATGCATCTCGGAGTTCTTCAGTACTTGCCACGACTCTGTCGCTTTACTAATCAAGTATTACTATTATCAGCCAACTTACCGCTCTCGGTCTGTGTCCTGACAACAACTACCACCTTCAAAGTCCACGAATGTTTCAGTTGGATGAGAATAGCAATAGCGAACAAACTCCTGATAAACTTGTCCTGTTTGGGCTCTCATTTAATGAGTGGTAATTGGCGCTTTTGACGTTTGCTATCTACCAGGATTTCATCCTATGACAACATCCTGTCTCATACGCGTTTTCGGCTCACGCTTCGGTCACAGGAAGGGAGATATCACTCGCTGATACTTTTCCGACTGTTTCCGGTGCACGAGTCGCTGAACAACCAATCTCAAGGGCCCGGAGATGGTACCGAGTTGCTTTGGGCGCCCCACCAACTTTATGCCATGGAATCTGCGTGCCCTCACCTCGGAGCAGATATGTCGCATGCAGATATCGAAGAGTGTGACAACAGTGCCATTGCAGTGTGTCCATGGCATAGGTTCGTACTCTGCGTAGTTTTTGTTGCAGGCTTTTGCTGAGACGTTTGATCCCTGGCAGGTACGATTTCGACCTGCGAACAGGCGAAAGCGAAAGCGGACTTCGAGCATGCACATATCAAGTGAAAGTGATCGTTGATAAATCAGATGGCGTACAGAAGGTTTGGGTCGAAGAACCGGACAATGGTACCCAGTGGCGCTTGGTTGAGCTACGACCTGTCTCAGAAGGTTCGTTTTCAAGGTAGAATTTCCGTTCCATAGGTAGCTGATGGCTTTCTGCAGAATTTGCGGACCCTCCACTAGATGCAGTGATCCCAGATCATCCATGCGATCAATCGATCGCCCTTGAGGACGAACAACTGATTCCTTCTGATAAGACCCCTTCGACACTAATGGAATGGGCAGTGGTCATCCTGAACACAGCCAACCCAAAGTTGAAGGTAGTGAACGCGTACATCAACCAATGCATGTACACTCACCGTCGGTAGGTAGAACGTACGAGGCACGCAGTGCAGCTCTTCCGCACAGGTCAACTTGTGTCGATCGGCCATAAGTCCCCAAACGTTCCTAAACCACCTGCTGTGCCATGTCGCCATGACAGTTACACGCGAAATACGGTGGAGCCAAGAAAACTAGGAAAGCGGAAGAATGTGGCGGTTATGTTACATGCTCTAGCGAACATTGAACAATGGGCGTGAGTCATCTGTATTTCGTCCTTCACACACACATTCTTAACAGAGTGTTTCTAGGATTGACCTGGCGTAAGTACGCAACCAACACACGGATGTTTTTCCTCGTTATATTGGTGTTCTTTTTCTGTAGTTGGGATATCATGGTGCGATTTGGTCCTTCCCATCCGGACATTCCCCAAGAATTCTTCTCCGACTTTTCACGCATGGCACTTGACGAATCGAAACATTTCTCACTCCTCGTCTCCCGACTGGCTGCTATTTCGCCTTCGACGCCATATGGGACACTCCCAGTCCATGCAGGTCTCTGGGAGTCTGCAACGGTCACTTCGCACTCGCTGCGTGCTCGACTCGCTATCATTCATCTCGTCCATGAAGCACGTGGGCTAGATGTCAATCCGGGGACGATCGAACGGTTCCGTCGTTCCGGGGACATGGATAGCGTTAAGGTACTTGAAATAGTCCACGCGGACGAGGTGACACATGTCACGACCGGCCACCGCTGGTTCACATGGTTATGTGAGCAACAAGGCGTTGATCCTATCGTGACGTTCAGGGAGGAGGTCAGGCGGGGATGGAGAGGGGAGATCAAGGGACCCTTCAATGCCGAGGCACGCGAAATCGCAGGGTTGTCGAGACCGTTCTACGAAGATCTGAGGGGTGAACGGGATAGTGTCAATCAGGCAAACGGTGAACAGGTCCAGGCTGCAAATACGTATTCATCCCTTCAAGTCGAATATGATAGAAGCTAGTCACGCGGGTAACGGTGTGGGGTAGACGAAACGGTATAGGATTCTGATTATCGGCAAACGCTCAGATGCTATCAGTGTTTTACGCCTGATGCAGATGTCTTGGGTGATATCGGAACAATCCATGGTTGTCGATCTAAGTACGCCAACGGAGAAATCTCGGTCATAACACGTCCAGAAGATCGAACCGCATGGATACTGGGAATAACATGACCACCATCTCTCCGGGCCATTTTCAGAACTGATAAGAGCCAGTGCACATCCACCGCAGACCGTGCACGACAATTTTCGATACTTGTGCTCGCCCCCCCGATTCGACCTGCCTCACGTCGACGATGACTAGTTTCAAGATTTTGGTTGCATCGTACACCGATTCGATTCACACTCTCGAATTCAATCCTACCCCGAGCCCCACACTCAAGTATCTCTCCAAAGTTGATGTTGGCCGCAATCCATCTTGGATCGAGGCCCACCCATCCGATCGTTCGTTGGTATTCACCTGTCTGGAACAAGCACCAGACGGTCGGATCGTTGTGGTCAAGTACGATAGAAACTCGGGCGAGGGCAAAAAAGTAGAAGAAGCAACGTGCTCGAGCGGTGGAGCTGATCCCTGTTCGTTGCTCGTGACGGAGGATCAAATCGTCATCCCGAACGTAAGTTAGGTTTCGTGCCCATGTTTTCGAGTCTCGTATCATGAACTGATCCCTTGATGTAGTACTCTGGTGGTACCTTGGCTTCCGTCGCCATCTCCACGACTCCGCCATACACGCGCCCCGTCGAATTATGGAACCTCCCAATTCCGTTCGACGTTGGAATGTCAGGGCGAAACCTATCCCGGCAAGATGCCGCACATCCGCACCAAGCGATCTTGAATACGCTTAACACGACGGAGCAAGAGCTCCTCGTGCCTGATCTGGGATCTGATAAAGTATGGCGGCTCACCAAGGCGTCCGATGGACATTGGGCCATTCAGGGCTTCATCGGTGCCCAGACTGGCGGTGGACCCCGACACGTCGCGATATACGGTACGTACGACGCGTGGCTACCTCACACGGAACTCTGACGCGTTCACGACGAAAAGGCAGCACGATCTACGTCCTACTGGAGCTCACCTCCGAGCTTGCAGTGTACAGGTTCCACACCGGTGGTGGGCTCACGCACATAGACACCTTGTCTACACTCAAAGCGACCCCGACCCCGAGCGGGATGAACGCTGCTGAAATATTGATACCGAAGCCGAACCCTTCGTTCCCCATTGCGTACATTTATACTTCGAATCGAGACGACCCACACCCAGAGGGGGATACGATCGCCATATTCTCTTTGGAGAAGGGAGAGGAACGTCCAGAGTTGGTGACTGAAGTACGCACGGGTTTGAGACACCTCCGTGGAATGGTATTTGGAGGGGTGGACGATAGGTGGCTCATCATTGGCGGTGTCGGGAGTCGGGCTACAAGCCTGGAAGGTGGGGGCGTCAAGACATATGAACGAATAGAAGGAGGCAAGGGGTTGCGACAAGTTGCTGCACTCGACCATGAAGTCGGACACCGGATGCGCGCAACCGGGTTCTTATGGTTATAGCGCCATCGCGAGAAGATATAGGGTATAACCCACTGTATACATATGAGAAAAGACGTGAACGGTGTTACTTTCGCTATGACCCCACCGTCCCTGGAGTCGTGTAAGCTCCTTGGTATCCAACCCAAGTTCTCGCAAGCGCATCGTCAGTGTGTTCCCTGAGATCAAGACCAGCCTATCTCTTCTTGGTTCCAGAACCTGGAAGAAGCCAGGCATCGTGTTCTATCTGCTGTCCATCTCGCCGACCCACACATCCTCCACAATCCCACGTGCCATTAGATGGTCGTCCTCCATAATCCCCTTGACACTAGCGACATGACCGATCGGAACACAAGCCTTGCCCAATACATCCGCGACCTCTTCTATGTGCCGCACCTAGGTCCATTCAGAATTTGCTTCCTCTACCTCTACCTGGCGAGCGACCCGGTGCTTGTTCTTGGCGTAATCAGGTCTGACAAGGCCCTCAAGACTGAAGCGCACATCGTACGCGCAATATGTCGCCGTCCGTCCCAATGATAACTCATGTCGGTAAGGAAGTGGTGGGTGAAGGCAAATATAGCCTGAGACATACATTCATTGGAACGACGAACCCGCGAGGCAGATGGGTGTCGCTCTAAAAAGAACAACGTACACACATCGTGCTCTGGGTTGACGCCCCCCATCGGTATTTGACTGAATCTGTTGATGTCGTGTTCAAATAAAAGAGAAAAACTCGATTTTTCATAATGCTAACGTTGATTGTCTACCTGCTCTCGTCACCTTTCAAGACCTTTTTGCGTCTGGATAAAAGAACCAAAATTCGCGCATACATTTAGCTGCCGGTCTATGTGGAACTTTGAGAACACCCACCGCCTCGAATGTGAGATGTAACCCGCAAGGGAATCCCTGCACACATGTTCGGCTTGACAGGGATCCACGCTGCTTGTGTAACTTGTGTTCGAGGCTCCCAAAACCACTGACTCAGATGGTCGACGTCGAGCTCTCTCCATACTCGCAGCTGACACCCGATAGATGGTGGCTCGATCTGATGACATGGCTCGGTTGATATGAGCAGGCGATACTTTGTTGTACAAGGAGGTGGCAGGGCTCGAGGAGGTGACCGCAGAAAGAACCTGTGGTCAATTGACCCAGTTCAAGTACGCGGACGCCAGAGAGCGGAAGCTCATCAACGTCTGGGTAGAACTATTCCGAATGGTGCGTGTCGATGAAAACGATCCAACTCGAAGAGGTTGTGCGTGTCGGATGTAGAGTGGTACTATATGACACTGTTCGCTCACTTGCAACGCTGACCACGGGGCGGGATCCTAAGATGTAGCCCCGTCGCGAGTGCGCGTACTATTCAGACCGCCTCGTGCCTCGGCTCCGAGTCGTCACTTCTGGCCGCGAATCTCTCACCGGTTTTCAACACCTCGCTTTCCTGCACTGCTGTACCACCACATGTCGGGTATTGTATATCACGAATCTAGCGACCTTACTCGTCGGCCGAACTTGCTGATAGATGCGGCGGACGCCGAGGGTATCTCGGCGTTAGCATTCATGCCTGACGGACGACGGGTTGTCATTGGTTCTCGAGATGGAACTGTAAAGGTCTGGGATATCGAAAATGGAGAGCAACAAGGGAAGGTCATGGAACACGAGGACGTATGCGACGTTGCACTGACTAAGGACAGCTGCCCCAGGATCTTCAGCGGTGATGAAGAAGGGGGCATCAAAGTGTGGGACGCCGAGTCGCACGAACTAGTCGACGAATGGACACACGAGGGATCCTGGCCCAAACTCGCTGTATCGC
>JBBPLQ010000441.1:0-22372 GCA_038089855.1 Royoungia palumana
GCCTGCATCCCAGATCCAAATGGTCTTGTCTAAAGAGCCAGAGACAATTTTCTTCCCATCAGGTGAATAGGCAATGGATGTGACCCAACCTTCATGCCCCTTGAATGGACCTGATATAGGCTGGCCAGTAATTGCATCCCAGATCCTGATGGTCCTGTCTAAGGAGCCAGAGACAATTTTCTTTCCATCAGGTGAATAAGCAACAGATGTAACCCAATCTTCATGCCCCTTGAATGGACCTGCTATCAGCTGGCCGGTGGCTGCATCCCAAATCCTAATGGTCCTGTCTAAGGAGCCAGAGACAATCTTCTTGCCATCAGGTGAATAGGCAATAGATGCAACTGAATGCTCATGCCCATTAAACGGACCTGCTATCAGCTGGCCAGTGGCTGCATCCCAGATTCTGATGGTCTTATCTGAAGAGCTAGAGACAATTTTCTCCCCATCAGGTGAATAGGCAACAGATGCAACTGAATGTTCATGCCCCTTGAGTGGACCTGCTATAGGTTGGCCAGTGGTTGTGTTCCAGATCCTGATAGTCTTGTCATCAGAGCCAGAAACAATCTTTTTCCCATCAGGTGAATAGGCAATAGATGTGATCCAATCTTCATGCCCCTTGAATGGACCTGCTATCAGCTGGCCAGTGGTTGCATCCCAGATCCTGATGGTACTGTCATCAGAGCCAGATATGATTTTCTTCCCATCAGGTGAATAGGCAATAGATGTGACCCAATCTTCATGCCCATTGAATGGACCTGCTATAGGCTGACCATTGGCTGCATTCCAGATCCTGATTTTCCCATCACCAGAACCAGAGACAATTTTCTTCCCATCAGGTGAATAAGCAACAGATCTGACTGACCCTTCATGTCCCTTGATTGGACCTACTATAGGTTGGCCTGTGGCTGCATCCCAGATCCTGATGGTTGTGTCTTCAGAACCAGAGACAATTTTGGTTCCATCAGGTGAGTAGGCAACAGATAGAACACCATCCTCATGACCATAAAGGGTATGAATGTCTGCTGGCCAGTTGCTAGGATGTCCAGCAGTGGGTGCTGCATGCTTTAACAGATGGCCAACCCAAAGTTGACAAAGTGGTGAGCTGACAGGTGTCTGGGGCATAGCTGACAAGTAGAGATGGGGTGTTGATCTTCTAAGCACAGGAGCAAACACTTGAATGAATCGAAAAGCGTCTGAGGCAAGCCTGGTGATATCCTGGTCCTAGTCAAGTCCTCAGTATTATTACCAGCTATGATATTGTTGCTTTCTTACCTTGGGTTGGATCCAATCTTGAAGCATGCTGCAAGTCTCTAGGGAAGAGGAGATGGGTGATGATGACGAATGGGATAGCAGACTTGTGGCTTCAAGCCAGTAAGGGAAGAAGGTTCTGAAGAAGGGTGCGACTTCGCCAACCAGGTCCGGAGTACATGGCACATCATGCAAGTGGTCCATCCAATATAGGCAAGAGTACGAGAGATGCGGTGGAATGGCTCCTTTCACACGGTCAGATAGGTGAGGGACATCAGTGTTGAGGATCCGCGAGTCAGAAAGGTCACAGATGTTGAATCGAAGCATCCGACGCATGCATGCAAGCAATGCTTGTCCAAGGGTGAGAGAATGTTGGGGAAGGGGTGGGACATGGAAAGCATAACTACTTCGCTTGATGTCACGTAGGAAGTCGTAGAATGAGGCATGCAATGGCCGGACAGGCTTAAGTTCATTGGAAGCCCCTTCCAACAGCGACGCCAGGGCTGAGACAACAGCTCCAACGTCAACAGGGACCTTCAGGTGATCATCGAAAAGGGCAGAAAGGGAAGGAATGGGGAGTGGTTCCTTAAGGGCAAGCACAACGGCCATCACCTCGCGAAACCGCTCTTGTTCTGTTTCTGACCGGAAGATTTGTCGTAGCACGGTCCAATAAAGCTTGTCCAGTGGATAGCCATTTTCGGTCTTATTGCTTTCCAGGAGTAGCCGAAGTTGATGAGATCGTGGTAGTCCAGTACAACCTAACCCATGGATGAAGTTGCATGCAGTGGCCGCCCACTGGAAGAGATGGTGCGAGCGATCAACGAGTAGTCAACACCAATCGTGCTCGGCTAACCGGAGTTCTGATGAATATTTGTCGAGGGAATGATGGATGAACCTCTCGATGTCCTGCTCGACACTTTCGCCTGAGATATCCCCCATTTCCTTACGGACTATCCGCGGGTCTGACGGTAGCTCATCAAGGATGTCGTTTTCCGGGCGAGTGGTGATCAGGAATCGAAGGCTGGTCGGAAATGAGGTCTCCGTTACAAGCCTAGAAAGCGCAGGTAGGAGGTGCTGACGCCCAGCTTGGTCACCACATTCATCGAGGGCATCAATAATGATCACTAAAGGTCCGACAGGGCGAAGGTCCTTTCCAGGTTCGATGATAAGCCGTTCGAGTTGCTCAATCGGCACTTTCGATGTGCAAAGTGACAGATTTGCGTCGACAATCTTGCACAACACCGACCTGTACGGACGATCGTGGTCGGCAAGATTCCGTGCAATAGTGCTGAATAGATTGTCCGCGTTCCGGGTCGCGACGTCAGCCCTTGCGAAACAGTACGAAGACCCAAGCTTCTCCTGGCTATTGTACCATCGCGCGATCGAATGAGCCACTGCTGACTTGCCCGATCCCGCGACCCCGGTGAGAAGACAGACCCGTGGTGCATCTTGTGCAGGATTATCGAGGATCTCGTGGATTTCACGCAGGATTGACTCGCAAGTCCCTGGCAGACAGCCCTTCATTTGGTCGTGTCTCGCACCGTCTGCATATGGTATGTCTCTCAAGGCGTTTTTCTCCGCTGTATTGCATTTCACATTCGTGAGCGTTCGACGAGGATACAAACAAGTCGGGCCTACCGGCGTCCTCGATCAAGCTCTGCATACGACCGACAATAATTCTGGTCTGCAATGTAGCTCCCCGTAGGAACGCATCTCTCAGTTCAAGTAGCTTGCTCTGGAAATTCACTATTTGAGTATCGACGTCCGAGAACATGTTCTTCGCCGTTCGAGCGACTGTACAAGAGATGAGTGAGGGACATCATAAAGTGATGAACGACCTCACAGAAACCCTTTCCCTCGGCAAAATCACGAATGAAATGCGCGCATTCCATCACCTGCTGAACAAGAAGTTTGAGTGGCTCGACGTGTGCCTGGACTGCCTTCAAGGGGTGGGCATCGTTGACGAATGCAAAGACATCGCTCATGGTACCCGCCAAGCGGATGATTTGATCGTCGCGATTTTTCTGATTTACGAGAACCTGTGGTGAGCGTGGCAATCATCAGCAATCGCATGGGGATCTCGCAATGAGTAAACCTTACCTGATTGACACTCGACACAACAGACCAGGCCAGTGACGCATATGGGTGAATCTATCGCAATCAGAGGTTGAGTATATAGCGACGCTGAAGTGAAGTGAGAACTATATACCTGCGCAATACCACCAACGATCTTGTTGAACAGCTCAATTCTCTTCAACAAAACGTTCCAAGTGGTCTCAAATGTTTGTATGTTGCCCACGGCCTGATTGACTGTGTTGAACGCCGAAGTGGCGTGGTCGACCACATCAGGCGTGGGACGCATCACATCCACCGCATGCTTTGCCGTTCCGACGACATCGTCGACCTGAAGTCCGTCTGCTTGCTGGCCCTGGCCAAGGGTCTCCGTCAACGCCAATCTCAGTGTAAAAATGGCTTCCGAAGAATTAGAAGCAATGACGCTGTCCTTGCGGAGAGCTTCTTCGAATACTTGTCGACAAGGTTTGGTCAGTGAGATATGCTCCAAAGGCTCGTCGTACCGTTGTCGTTTACTTTCATCCTCGCATACCCAAATGTAGAAGTGAGACTTGCGACGAGTTCGTTGTGTTTGTGTGGAAAGCGGTGCCTCTGGTATACCTGTACACGGAATTCGTCCTTATCGTCCGCATCACTGACACTACTCAGCTCTCTGGGATCCAGCAAAGGACGTATGCTTACAAGAAGAACCTCTCATTCCACGAAATACCATTCTTTCCATGATTTGTTTTCTTCGTCGATCGCAATGTATTGCCTGAGGAAAACTCGATGTAGTACTGTTTTTCCAATAAGAATCTAGGGTTTAGTCGAGTACGAAGTTCAATGTCTGAAAAAAAGATCAAACCAGCATGGGACAGACGAGTAGTGTTGGAACCCACCTGTGATAGTAAATATCTTCGCCCTAGGTCCATCGTCAGCAGAGTAGCACAAAGAATATGAAGGGAATCGATACACATACTTGGTTGGATTCATCTTTCAGATAAACTGGATAGCGATATTCCTAGTGCAACAATGAGAGGAGAGGTGGTGGAAGAACTGAACTTGCCAGCCTGACGGACACGACGCAGCTGTCGAGGGCCGACTCGAGGCGGTGCAAGAGCCGATGTCCGACATCGAAGTCTCTTCTGGATTCGTTTCAAGTTGTGGCATGCATCGCCCGTCCTGCCATCCTTGCGGCATCCACTACCATCTAACCTGACTCGACTACGATAGATTCGCCGCTTCAGATTGTTCCGAAGTCTCCCGGCCAGATTCTCTTCTCTGGACTCCCTCCTGACGCTCTATCTCGACACAACGCGTCCAGATCGTCAAACGGCTCGATTTCTTCGCCAACGGGACCTTCTGGACGCATCTGGGAAGTCTTCTGACCATATTCGATGCTTCACCAGCTTTCTAGCGTGTCCTCCTCGCCCAGCTCGCCCAAGTGACATCCCAACCCTACATCTCAACTTGGCACTTTCGTTCCCCTGCTGTACTCGTCCGTCTCGACTCCAGGACGATCAGGGATCGTGTGTAGGCTGTTTTGAACACCCCTGTTGCTTTCTGACCCCACCAACTCAACCAAATCCCCCAGCTCGCCCCAACAGCCTCCTGGCTTGGACTTCGATACGACGCACTCGTTTCATTGACACCATCATCGTCTTCGCCTCTGCGACCACATGGAGGCCTATGGATGCAGTCTAGTATGGCCGTTTTGCCTGCTGGGTTATCTGGCTCGACTTGAGCTCGTCCTGGTGAGTACCCTTCACTCACTCACTCCAACCATCCATGTGCCCATACTGACGCCTTTAATGGCATCTTCAGCCTGTCCTCGACGCCCTCACCAGGTCCCGATGGTCCCGATGGTCCTAATGTATCCACCTCATGGTCTGTCTCATGTGTCTCAACATGAGCATCAAAGCTAGTGACTCCATTGTCCTCCACCTCAAGCTTGATGATCAAGGGTTCATGCCATCGTCTCATGTCCTTGTCAGTGGTTTCCAGTGGTATAGACCTCTCTGGTATGTTGTCTCTGACTTATGAGGGGTGTTGATCATCTCTGTTGACAGCCATTGTCAATTGTGCATGCACAATTCAAGTTGTGCAGGATCCCTCTCCCTTGATTGACATGATATGATGCATTTCAAGCCTGGTGCAAGAGGATTCCTTTCTTACTTCCAAGGTGCATGACAAGCAAGACTCTGGTTACAATGATGGGGAGACTGGAGATGAGTGGGATGGTAACATTCTCGACACTAATTGATAGTCTACACTAGTACATGCTACAATTTTATCTTGTACTTAGTGTTTTGCTGTAGTGGCATATGTCAAGCTGCATCCTGGGCCTAAGCTCAGGCTTCTGGGCTGGGGGCTGTCTTTAGAGCCTGGATGGGAGCCACTAGTTGGGAAGTAGCTGAGAGTGTCCATGTTTGTCCTGCTCAGTCCTGCCTGGCTTTGTAGCTGGCCAGGAAGTTGGAGACTGAATATCCAGAAACTTTGCTCCTGCTCACTATGTACAAACCATGCCAGCCCAACCTTCACAGGTTACCTATCTGGACCATCAGTCAGATCAACATCAGGAATTCATCACTCACCAACTACTCCAAGTTGCCCAGGCACTTCAACATTTCTCTCTGATTATGGTGTCTCATATCCAACATCAGGAAAAAAGGTCATTGCTATGTCATACTACATAGTAAATATAGTGCTGGTAGCACGGGTTGTCTTCCCCCCTGAACATAACACAAGGTAGCATAAGGAGACACCTACATACATAGCACAACATAGACCACATACATGTTCATTCCATCATGCTATGTATGTAGTCACTGTAGTACTCCTATCACTGCACACAAAATAGGTGAAAAACAAATGACTGCAATGAGGATAGAAATATCTATAGTACATGTCTATAGCATTTCTGCAAGTCCATGACCATCACTGCACACAATCCCCCATCCATCCATGGTCATGGACAAGGCCATTGGGCCATGACAAGGGGTTGAGCCACAGTTGCATCAATAGGGCTGCAAATGCATTGTCCAGGTCACAGATGAAGTAACAGGGCTGCCAGACAGGGCAATGGGCTGTGGGTGCTGTTACGACAACCCCAGGTAGGGACTGGCATTAGCTCAATAGCTCAGGGGTTCCGAAGGTTCCAAAGATAAGGGCTTCCATTGAATGACAGAAGGTCAGGAGTTTTGAGAGTTCCAGGCTTCTGAAGTTCTGAGATAGGGGTTCCAACAGTTCCGAAAATAGGAGTTCTTGCTGAGCAGCAGGAGTCGAAGGTTCCAAGGTAGAGTATCCCTCCTGGAGAGGTTCTTAGGTTTCAAGAGTTCCCTAGCACATTGTAGGGGTTCAAAGGTTTCAGGGAGGGGCCCTCCTGGGAGTGAGAGGGTTCAGAGGATGACAGTGGTTGAGCACAGTAAATTGAGTAGATCTAAGCTGGGGGATACAGGCAAGTATTCTACAGCTTATATAGAATTCAAAGAGGAGCTGAGTCAGGTCAGTGGGAACGGGGTTATCCCATAAGGGGTTATGGAACAGGGAATGGAGGAAGGACAGGAGGCCTGAAGGGAATGGGACAGGGTTCCTAAGAACAGAATAAAAGGGTTAAAGAAATGCTGCAATACAAGAAGAGTAAAAGATAGAAATGAGAGGTCATGGTTGACCATGATCCTCAACTGTGGCACAGTAGGTGTGCTGTGGATCCAGGGTTGCAGGTTCTGATGTTGGATCTCCTAAAAAGGAAAGTCTTGGAAGTGAAAATTTTAGATAGGGGTCAATCGACCAGTCTCGGATGAAAAGTGAGCAACAGCCATGAATGAGCCCTGCAGGTATGCCACAAGGAAAAAGAAATTGTAACATTACCCTCCAACTAAGCCATGAGAGCCTCTTGAGTGCTAGATGAGGAGGTAACTAAAACTCGCGACAAGCATATCCCAGGGATCTGGTAATGTTTGCCCATGCCTCTGCATCATAAACATCATCATCATAGGTATAGTCATCAGTGTGGGTGGGGTATGCATCAGGAATGTGGCTGGGTTGTGCAGCAGACATGGACAGGGATGGAGGGACCTGACTGTGGTCCAGAATGGATTGTTGAGTAACAAAGCTTCTGGAAGTACTGGAATTATGGGGGGACGACATGGGGGTTCGGGAGGGACCAACTTTTTGTTTTCCTTTCTGGTTGTGTCGGTAGGAGTGGGGAGAGGTGGGCTGAGAGGAATGCAACTTCTGAAAGGACTTTGGGCAATTGGATAAGGGGGAAGAGCGAGGTGGGGCTGGGCAAGGGGTAACAGATGTTCTGGCCTGTGAAGGGCATTGGCATTGAGGGTGACCCAGTGCTACAGTTTGACAGATGGGGCAGCAATATTCCTTGTAGAAAATCCTCAGATGTCCCAATTTGTGGCAAGTGAAACATGTCTGGTGGTAGAGGGGGTGCCTAGGACGAAGAGTAATTCTGATATTGGTGAGTTTGGCCTTGAGGACTGCAAGCTCTTTGTTGGAGTTTAGGGGTGAAGAAAAGGCAGAGGGCATGGAGGAAGGAGGAGGGACTGGTTGAGGTTCCAGCAATACCGGTTGTGGTGAGGGGGGTTGCATTTGGGATGGATAGACCAGGTCCATGACACAGTGTATGGTCTCCCGGTAGTTCACTAGGTCTGCCAGAAAATCTCTAAAGTGGGTTTGGGCTGACAGCATCAGAGTATGGGCATAAAGCCACTGAATGATGTTTCTGATAAGGTATTAAGCACATGGGCAGCTTATAGGGGGCGTGGCAGTCATTTCTTCAAGTATGTTTTCCAATCATTGGATTTGGTGGATCAGTTGGTAAAGGGAAGAGTAGGGGAATCTGAGGTCTGCATATCTCTTGATGAAGATCATCAGGGAGGAATCTGTAGCTAGGTGGATGAGTTCTTCAGCACTTTCCCAATCAACGTAAGGTTCACCAGGGATGAGGTGTCAAGCGTACTCGGGACGGTCAAGTTCATTTATATCCTGAGGAGGGAGGAGGCGAGAAGCAGAGATAGTATCCCAATCAACTTGAGCATTAATGGAGTAGACTGCATGGGCAAGAGCATCATGGCGATCAGGAGGATTAATAGGTACATCATCAGAGGGGGTTGGGGGGTTTGGGGTTGGTTGTATGTCAGGCAGGAGTTGTTCGTCAGTGAAGGAGGAGATGGAGGAGGGGTCTGAGATGGAGTCATGGGACATGTCGGTGGGGATGTGAGTAATATGACATATGGTGGTTGTGCTGGGGGGAATCTTGTGGAGTCATTTATATGCATTAAGTGTTTCCTGGGCATTTGCTATATTGGATTCAGTTCCCATGAATCCTCTTTGATGGGGTACCCTTTCCATCAGATCAGGAATTTGTGGTTGTGTGGGGGCCCTTGATGTTGTATGATCTTCTCAATTTTGTATTCTTCCTCTCCATCTACAAGGTCCGGGGGGGGGGTTGAGGGAAGTTCTTTCCATGTATTTGATTTTCTTTGTACAGTGAAAGGAGTGCCACATGGAACACTGAATGGATGTGCCAGGTTTTTGGGAGTCAAAGCTTGTAAGAGACAGAGGAAAGGACTTCCATGATAGTGAAGGGTCCTTCTCGTTTAGGGGCAAATTTTGAGGTGGAGAGGTCTTTTTTGAGGTTTTGGGCTTCCAGCCATACCTTGTCCCCTTTTGAGAAGGATGTCGTTCTCCCATAGGTGCAGGCTTTCATGGTCTGTCTGGCCAGGTCATGTGCTGCAATGGCTTCCTCTCTTGCCTTGGTAAGTAACTGCAGGCGTTCTTCTACAGCTGGTAGTTTTGTCTGAGCAACTATTGTTGGGAAGGGGTGTGGTTCATATCTATACATGAGGAAAAATGGGGATTTTCCAGTGACAGAGTGGGGGCAGTGGTTATGGGTGAATTCTGCAGTTAAGAGGAGATTGACCCAGGTGGTTGGGTTTTGTTGGCAATAGATCCATAGATAAGTTTCAATTTCTTGGTTGACTCGTTCTGTTTCTCTGTCTGTTTGGGGGTGATATGCGGTAGAGAGGGCGAGTTTGTAACCAATATGGTGAGCGAGTTCCATCTGGAAAGCAGAGGCAAATTGCAGGCCCCTGTCAGATATGATTTTGTCATAAAGGCCGAAGCAGGAGTATACTTTGTGAAAAAAAAGGTCTGCAACTCCTTGTGCTGTGATTGTTTTTGAACAGGGGCAGAGGATTACCTCCTTAGTAAGCCCATGGTCGACCACGACCATGAGTGAGTCATAAGAGCCAGTAGTGGGGAGGTCAGTGATGAGGTCAACAGAGAGTTGCTGAAAAGGGTGGGAGCAGGTGGAGGGGATGGGAATGAGGGGGGGGCGTGTGGGGTGGGTGTTGACCTTCAGTTGTTGGTAAGGGGCACAACCCTCAACATACTTGCAGATAAAGTTGGCAAGGCCTGGCCACCAGTAGTCGGCAGAAATGAGTTGATGGGTTTTGAGGAATCCTGGGTGGCCGGCTGTGGGTTGGTCATGACAAACAGCAACAATGTCATGGCAGAGGGTGGTATGATCAGGGACATAGACACAGCCCTGGTAGGTGAGGATCCCAGCATCATACTGCCAATCGCTGAGGCATCAGGTGAACATAGCCAGGAGGTCACCTGTGAGGCAGTTGAGTTTGTTGAGGACTAATGGGTCAGAAGGAGTGGAGCAGGCAATAAGCTGGCAAAGGGGGTCATCAACAGCATGGGTGACAAGGCGAACAAACAGGTTGTCAGGAAGGAGGGTGGTGGAGGTGTTGTCACAGGCCTCAGAGGGGAGACGATCAGGATGGCGGGAGAGGGCGTCTGGTCTGACAAGGAACTTCCCGGGAACATGGGAGAATATTAGATCAAAATCAGCAAGGTCTAGGAGCCAGTGGGCTTGCCGGCGGTTGAAGTTCTGGGGTTGGCAGAAGTAAGTGAGATTTTTGTGGTCAGAAAAGACAGTGATGGTGGTGGGATGGCCATGGAGGAGGTGGCACCAATATTTGAGTGCTCAGATTACAGCCAGTAACTCACGATCATAGATGTCATAGTTGTGCTCTGCAGGGCCAAAGGAGCAGGAAAGGTAGGAACATGGTTTCCATTCTCCATTGGAGTCAGTTTGGAGGAGGACACTGCCAGAGGTGTAGGTGGAGGCATTGGTGGAAATAGCGAAAGGTTGGGTGAGATCAGGCATGTGTAAAACTGGTTGGTGGAGGAACACACCCCGGAGGTCTTCAAAAGCATTAGAGTGTAGGTAGCCCCAATGCCATGGGGTGTTCTTTTTAGTAAGGTTGATGAGGGGGTGTGCACAGGATGAAAAATTGGGAATGAACTTCTAGTAGAAGTTGGCAAACCCCAGGAAGGACTGGACATCCTTAACTTTCTTGGGGATAGGCCAGTCCACAATACCTGCCAGTTTGGTTGGATCCATAGCAAGGTTTCTAGGACAGATGATCATTCCTAAGTATTCCACTTCTGTGATGTTGAAGGAACATTTTTCAAGTTTGAGGTGGAGGTCCAAGTTTTTCATCCATTGGAGGACACGCTTGGTGCATTTGTTGTGGGTAGCAGGGTCAGAGGAAAAGATGAGAAGGTTATCCATGTAGATTACGAGCCATCCTTCCACAATCATATTCCAGAAGGAGTCATTCATGAAATACAATAAGCCTTCCATTGGTGCCTTTCTTTGATGCATACATTATTATACCCCCATTGGATGTTGAATTTAGTGAAGATGGAAGCCCTATGAAGTTGATCAACAAGATCTGAGATGAGGGGAAGTGGGTATGCATCCCTGACAGTGTGTTTGTTGAGATATCTATAGTCCTGAAATGGATGAAGCCCACCATCCTTTTTTTTGACAAAGAAGAATGGGGAAGCTTGGGGAGACTTGGAAGGGGGGATTTTTCCATTAGCCCGGTGTTCATCCAAGAATGCTTGAGTGGCTTTCCGTTCCTCCAGAGAGAGGGGATAAGTTTTGGTGACCTTCGGGACAAAATCTTCAGTGAGGTGAATTTCATGATCATACAGCCAGGTAGGGGGTATGTGGTCACAGGATTCTTTGGCAAATATGGATGAGAAATCTTCAAAGATGGAGGGGAGGGTAACTTTCTGAGACTCTTGGGTCGCTGCTAAGTCAGTGGAGTGGGTCCCTTTCTTGTTGGTTGAAGCAATGAAATCAGGGGCAGTGGATCATACATTCAGAATGAAATAAGGTCCACTTTTCAACAGACAGTTTTAGGCATTGGCAAGGATCAGGAACCATGCCCCAGTATCCCATCCGTTGAAGCCAAACAGGTGAGAATCCCAGTGCAAGTCAATCTTGACATGTCTGATTCCAACGTGGTCTGGTCTCAGTCTCTTTCTCACTATGGAGTAATAGACTGGATCCATTGGTTTAGTTGTTTCCTTCTGCCGTTTGGGGGTATGGGATTGGAGGGTGGGGTTAGGGATTTCCTTGACAGCTACCACTTTCTTTTTCCAGTCAATGAGGGGGTTGTTGTACCGGAGCCATGGCCATCCAGGGATGATGTTTTCAGTCCCACAGTGCATGATGTGGAAATCAACTAGGTGCAGTGTCTTCTAAATCATGCCACTCCTTATTGACTAATGACAATTAGATACTGGATATCATGTCACCTTCCTTATTAGTGTACTATTGTAAATATGACCACATACTGTAGATAGTATTTGCCTGTAGTAGCATACTTCTCCAGTTTAATCAACTTGGTCTCTTACTTGTTCTACACAACTTTCTCTTTTCGAGAGTTGTTTCTCCTTCTCTCACATACACCCCAGTCTTTATGTCCTTCATTACCAACTCTTCTACTACTGCTGATACTCCAACCATCTCATAGTCTGTAAAAGCCATGGCCTGGGAAGTCTGCATTCATCTTATCTAGTATTATGATTTATTTCTCTCCTTTTGTTTCTCTTCTGTCCTGAACTAGTTGACTGCACTCCATTAAAATTTTCATCTTTTGAAACTTTCCTTTTGAGGAAATCCAATACTAGAACCCATAGTTCCAAATCTGCAGTACAACCTCTGTGTCACAGTCAAGGATCAGTGTTGAGATTAACAGTATCTCTTGTCTTATCATTCTATTCCTGATATCATTGATCTTATTCATATTACACTATTATATTGTGGGTATTCTAGGTGTCACATGACTTCCAAACTTCATTAGACTTCTCATCATCATGTATGATGCATTCTCAGATCCTATGGATCATTAGTCATTTTATATGACTCATTATGCAATTCCATCGCACACATGTTTCTCTTATTAGGTAGAAACATATAATAGTACACAGACCAATACAAATAGGTACAAACAATACTTGTACACTATATAGGAGGAGAGCTCCCTCACACTTGCTCTCCTCAGTTATTCAATCTACTCCTCTTTGATTCTTGCCTCAACTGTTTCCACTCAAACAAGTCTCCATGCTTGAGACTACTTGCACTATACTCTTCTAGCCAGAGAGTATCCTACACCATGAGTGTAGAGACAGAGAACTACAGTGACCTCAAAAACCCTTTCCATACAAGTCTTGACAGCAGTGCGCTTCGCACACTGCCAAGCACTGTGGGAATCTCGCTTAGGTTTGGTGGAGTCATAGATAGTACATACTCTTGGCTATGAAATCTCTCCCAGGGTCATGTGATTTGGTTCACACAGTTTTAAGATATGATGAATTTAAAATAGTAGTACCATGGAAAGGGTTTTTGAGCTTTTGGATTGATGACTAGGATATCAGTCAAATTATATAAGGTTTGCAAATGTTTGTTGGTACAAATATAGATATACATCTAAACATTATGTCTGAGTTTGAAAAAGTTCTCACACTTCTTTATTCCCAACCACCATCATGATCAGATCTCTTTCTCTTACTCAATAAAACACTATTCTTTCTTTGCTTGATTCTGGCCATTCTGGTGAGACATTGCCAAGCAAACTGGTGTCAGCCCTTCCACCATATCCAAACTTCACACCAAGCATCATTTTACCCCTCCCAAAGCCATTGAAGGTTGTCCTTTAAAACTTTCCTCTGCTAAAATTTGTCATGCTCAACATCTTATTACCTCTGGCAAAGCTGAAAATGCTGTTCAAGTGACCAAAATTCTCTCCAACATCATCAATCAGCCTCTCTCTGCCAGTACAGTTTGTCTTTACTTGAAGAAATCTGGTATGAAAGCTGTAGTCAAGTCCAAATGACCCATTCTCTCTGCTAGACATCACAAGGCTCACTTGGACTTTGCATATGCTCACAAGGATTGGACTGTAGATGACTGGAAGAAGGTGATATGGTCTGATGAGACCAAAATTAATCGCCTAGGGTCAGATGGGCGCAAGTGGGCATGGAAAAGGGCAGGTGAAGGACTCAATGATAGGCTGGTGCAAGGAATCCTCAAGTTTGGAGGAGGTTCTTTGATGATGTGGGGCTGTATGACTTGGGATGGAGTTGGCTTTGCTACCAAGATTGATAGTAGGATGGATGGGGACCTCTACCTTCATATTTTGAAGGAGGAGCTCTGCAAAACCCTAGAGCATTATAAACTCAATCCTCCTGACATCATTTTTCAGCAAGACAATGACCACAAGCATACTTGCAAGAAGGTCAGGGAGTGGATAGAGGAGCAGGAATTTGAGACTATGCATTGGCCTGCACAGTCTCCTGACCTCAATCCTATTGAACATCTCTGGGGATGGCTCAAAGGAAGGCTTGCAGAGTATGAAAACCTGTAATTCCTAGATGGAGCTTCAGGGTGGTTTTATAACATATATCACCATTCCTGTTTCTTGTTTGGTTGACATTTCTGACAAGTATCAGTCAGGGAAGGGGGGTGAGAGGAAATTGATGTCGTTTTGCAAAATGCCAGTCTATGCAATTGATTTGTGCTCCTAAATCAATGAGAGCCAAGGTTTCAATGTCTTCAGTGGTGGTTCCATGGGATAGCCAAACAGGGATTAAAAGACTCTTGGATTTCTTGTCTGCTACTATTACATGAGTTGAACCAGATGGGTGAGGAGGTACTGGCATTGGTTCAGTCCTCCTATGTCATATCCCAATCCACAAGTCCAATCTCCGATGTAACTCTGGACATAACTCCATGGGTTTTGATTGACATTTCGCTAAGTACACAATTCCGACTCTCAGACTTGCACTCTGCTTCTCCATTCTCCGTTCCTATATATGATTCATCCTGTATTTGATTTAGACCCTAGTTACCTTCATCCCTGCAACTTGTTTGAGTGCGCAGCCCTTCATTCCACTGTTCCGTTACTTAGGTCCATTCTCCGACTACATTGACCCTTCCAAACCTTACTGTCCCATCTTTATTATGACCTCCTCCATTCTTGTCCTATAGACTCCGAGTCCTACTCCATATATAAACCTGCATGTATTCGTTGTAACTCTTCAGTTTGAATATCAACTTAGATTCAACTCCTTCTCTGACCTCCGACTCGAGCCTCGCCCATCTACTCTGACTCAACTTCATTGCTAGTCAACGTCTAAGTCTGAACCTCTGTTCCTCTGAAATCCGGACCACCTCTGAGACCCAGGCAAGGGTGCAGCACTCTGCTCTGAGTCGCTGAAGCCAAGGTCCTACCCGTGTGCATAACTCTGGAGTCACCGGAGTTGACCGGAGTTGACCCGGTCTTAACAGTATATTCGAACTCTACCTTGTCTGATGTCTTAACTATGGCTACTTGTGTTACCAGATCCTGCACCTGCGCTACCAGCACTGGCAATCTGCCCTCATCTCCTCATTTCAACCCTCTGTCCACTTACAGAAGCAGCCGACGTGGGCCCGACCTTGTCAGCCAATTCCACAGCTTCTCCACATGATGCACTCCTGCTCCGTCTGCATCCACTTCTCAACTCCCGCCTCTGTCCCCAACTCTGGGGGCACATATTGAGGAATTTGAAGAAGAAGACCCCAGGTCATCCTGTCACTCCTCATTTCAAACTCTGTTTAATGACCCCCAAGTTCCATTTCCTCCGGGAGATGACGAACCCTCTAACCATGGTCCTGGCTCACCAGGAGATGACCCCAACAATGGCTTTGGTTTCTTCAGAAATGACCTGTCTGATGACAAACCCCATACCTCTAACAACTCCGACCCCTTTTCCTCCGACTCCAAGAATGAGCAGATTCCCTGGGAAACGCTCGCCCAGCTGGCTAGCGCCATCAGCCAGATCGCTCGTTCCTCCTCTCGTCGTCCGACCTCCGAATCCTCACCATGCACCAAGGTCCGAGAACCAGATCAGTTTGATGGGACGGATCCCCACAAACTCCGCATATTCTTGGTCCAGTGCAAACTCAACTTCCAAGATCGTCCTAAGGCCTTTGCCACGGACCACACCAAAGTTACCTTCACGCAGTCCTACCTTAAAGGTATGGCCCTGGAATGGTTTGAACTGGATGTCCTCCAGATGGAAGATCCCATGCTCTGTCCGATCTGGATGGACAATTTCAAGGAGTTTGTCTTAGAGCTCCAGACCAATTTCGGTCTGCACGACCCAGTCAGAGATGTGGAACACCAGCTGGACCATCTTAGTATGAAGGACAGCCAGCACATCAACAAGTATGTCGTTGAGTTCAACCACATCATGTCCCAAGTCCGAGGTTACAGAGAAGGAGCTCTCCATCACCACTTCTACAACGGACTCCCCAATCACATCAGAGATGAGGTCTCCCATGTTGGGAAACCCACCACCCTTGTCAAACTCTGACAACTCGCTCAGGCCATCGATGCACACTATTGGGAACGCAAGTTGGAGATGTCCTGACAAGTGAAGCCTTCTACCAACCCATCCTCATCCAAGTCCGCATCCGATAAACACTCTGCATCCGCATCCCACTCTACACATCACTCTAGAAATCACTCCAGCAGCTCCAAGGATTCAAAAGAGTCCAAGGGCAAAGCCACCACTTTCTCCTCCACACCCAAGTCCACAGATCTCACTCTGAAGCTCAGAAAGGACGGCAAACTCACTGCCACCGAGCGCAAGCATCACTTCAACAATAAGCTTTGCATGTTCTGTGGTCAAGCCAGCCATATGGCCAAGGATTGCCTGAAGTCTACCTCCTGCACCTCCAAAGCCCGTGCAACTAAAACCACTGCTCCAGAACCTAAACCAGAGGTCTCCACGGAGACAAAAAAATAGTCTGCGACCTCTCAGACTCTGCATGGACTGAAGGTTGCATTGACTCTGCCCATGCACTCAAGGAGCTCTGACTCAACGCGTCTGCTCTCTTAGATCCGAAATCCCTTATGCTGTCCATCTCTCTAGTCTCTTATGATATACCTTCTTTCCCCATGTTGATCAACTCCGGCTCCTCTGATTGTTTCATAGATACCACTTTCGTGAATAAAAATGATCTTTCAACATACTCCGTTTCCTGAATCCTTCTCTGACTCTTCAATGGAACATCAAACTCAACTATCACTCAAGCCCTCAACCTCTCCATCTAATTCCCGACCGGTGATATCACTCCGATGACATTTTATGTCACTCCGCTGGATGGTTCTTGCTCACTTGTTCTAGGACATAACTGGCTCACCCGCTACAATCTGTCAATTGATTGGGTTTCAAGCAGTGTCGCATTCTAATCACCTGAGTGCCCCATGCCAGCCCCTCTGAGCTCATCTCCACAGCCCCAGGACTCACCTCCTCCAGTTGACCCCACACCATCCAATCCACCACGTTTCTCTGACCATAAGGCTCTGCCTATCATGATTATTAGCGCTCCTGCTTTCACTCTGGCATGCTGCCTAGACGGCTCCGTGCAGTTCAGCCTGCAACTCTGCCCCCAGGAGAGTGACCTCTGCTCTGCTTCTACCTCTTCTGATGCTCCTGAGCAAATCAACCTCTCTGGAGTTCCTCTGGAATATCACAATTTTGTGGATGTGTTCAGTAAGAGCAAGGCATTCAAGCTTGCTCCATACTGCAAACACAATCTGAAGATTGATTTGGAAGAAGGAGCCTCTCCTCCCTTGGGCACCACCTATTCCCTCTCTGCCTCCAAGCTTGAGTCTCTCTGCACATTCCTGGATGAGCACCTCTCCTACAGATTTATCTGTCCGTCTTCCTCTTCTCACGCTGCTCTGGTACTCTTCAACCACAAAAAGGACAGTTCACTCTGCCTTTGCATCGACTTCCAAGGCCTTAACAAAATCACGAAGAAAGACTGCTACCCGCTCCCCCACATCAACAACCTCCTGGATGCCCCTAGCCGCACCAAAATCTATACAAAGATCAACCTCCAACATGCGTACCACTTGGTCCACATTGCAGAGGGCGATGAATGGAAAATGTCCTTCCATACACGCTACATGAAACAACACTCAAAGCGAATGAAGTTTAGTGGATTGAAAGAGTAGAAAGCTTAGAGGGGACTTTGAATGGAAAGGAACAAGTTGATAAAACTAAAGAGCGTTGTAGTTTACATGGGGTTTTATATACTACTCTAACGTTTGTCCTTGTTTGTATACTATGATTAAGTAAGAGACCGTGATTGGTTAAGAGAATGTGGTACGATGTCTGGCATCTATTATATGATTGGCGGATAAGGAGTGACTGTGAGTGAGTTATAGATAAGGCACTGCCTTGAGAATGGAAGAGAAGCGTCGAGCTTCTGTGGAATGGAATGAGCATGGAGCATATCCGATTGGTTAGTTAAATATATGCTGCTTCTATTGTGGCAGCCAATAGGAATCAATCCCGAGCATAGGTTTGGCATGAGGCATCTATATTTAGAATGTGTCCTTCAAGGACGAATGGAATGGGACGACATAGGAAGAGGGATTGAATGTCTTGTCAAAAGACTGCATGGGGTTCATAGGAATGAAAAGTGTAGGAAAAGGAATCGGTTCGGAGGTGATCGTAACACTACAGCTTCTACGAATGGCTTGTCGTGCTGTTCGGTCTCACAAACACCCCTGTGGTGTTCCAGCGGTTCATAAATACCATCTTCGCTGATCTCCTTGATGTCTGCATCATCGTCTATTTAGACAACATCCTTATCCACTCTGAAGATAAGTCCACGCACCGAGAGCATGTCTGTGAGGTCCTCCGACGACTCTGGAAGCACAGTTTATACGCCAAGCCCGAAAAATGCGAGTTTCATACTGACTCTACGGAATACCTCGGCTATTTCCTCTCTCCCGCTGGACTTACCATGTCCGAGGAAAAAGTCAAAGCTATCTGAGAATGGCCCAAGCCCTGTAAAGTCAAGGACGTTCAGTCCTTCCTCAGCTTCGCCAACTTCTACTGTTGTTTTATCCACAATTACTCTGATATCATTGTTCTGCTTACCTGCCTCACCTGCAAGGGTGCTCCATGGAACTTCTCCAATGACTGTCGCTCTGCTTTCCAGTGCCTCAAGGACACTTTTACCTCCGCTCCGATCCTGACTCATTGGGTCCCTGATGCTCCGCTGATTATAGCAACTGACACCTCTGACTACGCTGTGGCCCGAATTCTCTCCATCTGGTGCTCTGATGGCAAGGTCCGCCCTGTCGCTTTCTATTCCTGAACCCTCCACTCTCACAAACTCAACTATGACACCCATGACAAGGAACTCCTTGCTGTCCATGAGTCCTTCCAGACCTGGCAGCATTACCTTGAGGGCTCCACGACTCTGATCGATGTCGTCACAGACCATAAGAACCAGGAGTATTTTACTTCCACTCGCCTCCTTTCCCGTCGGCAAGCCCACTGGTCAGAATTCCTCTGCCAGTTCAACCTCATGCTCCGATTCTGTCCTGGACGCCTTGGTGGAAAGCCCAATGCCCTAACTCGATGATGGGACATCTATCGGATAGGGACTATGCTCGCATCAATCCACACAACCTCCAACCAGTCTTCACCCAAGAACAGCTCACATCCTCCCTACAAGCTACCTGCCTCACCAATCCTGTCCTCCACACAAGCACTATGTTTGACGTGGAATCCCTTCACAATGACATCCTTTCTGCACTCCCCTCCAATCCTATCACCTCCACACACATGCCCGACTCCGAACCCTCCGACTCTCGCTGGTCCGTCGACTCCAACGGCTTCCTCCGACACCAATGATCTCCGCCTCCGAGTGCTCCGCTATAAACACAATCACCCACTATCTGGACACTTCAGACAAAATCGCACACTGGAACTCATTCGCTGTGAATACACCTGGCCCAGAGTCCAAGCATTTGTAAAAGAGTATGTCTCCTCCTGCACAGTGTGCTCACATGCAAAAGTCCCTAGGCACAAGCCATATGGACTCCTCAAACAACTTCTGATCCCCAAGAAACCGTGGAACTCCATATCCATGGACTTCATTGAACAGCTTCCTCCATCCTCCAACTACACCACAATCCTCATCGTTGTAGACCGACTATCAAAACAATGCATCTTCGTTCCTACCAACGACAAGATTACATCTCCAGAGCTAGCTAAGTTGTTCCTCCTCCATGTCTTCTCCAAGCACAGAGTCCCTTCCCACATCACTTCCAATAGAGGTGTTGAGTTTGTCTTGCACTTCTTCCACTCCCTTGGAAAAGCCCTCGATATCCACCTCCACTTTACCTCCAGTTATCATCCCGAAGGTGACGGACAAATGGAGCAGATGAATCAAACCCTAGAACAGTACCTCCGGATCTACTGCAACTATCCACAGGACAATTGGTCCAAGCTCCTGCCCCTTGTGGAGTTCACATACAACAATGCTCCGAACGCTACGACCAGTGTGTCTCTGTTCTTCACTAACAAGGGCTATCATCCCAACATCTCCATACACCCTGAGAGGGACCTCACCTCCACACACGCTTGCGACTACTCCATAGATCTCGAGTTGCTCCACCAATTCCTCTGTGAAGAAATGGCCCATGCCCAAGAATGATACCAAGGCCCTGCAGACGCCAAGCAAACTCCGGCATCAGACTTCAAGGTCGGTGATCAAGTATTCATGAAGGCTAAGTATTTCCACTCCACCCAACCCTCCAAAAAGCTCTCCAAGAAAAACCTCAGACCATACGAAATCATTACTCAGGCAGGTACCCACTCCTTCACACTCCGACTCCCCGACAATATGAAATCTGTCCATCCCGTCTTCCATGTCTCCCAATTGGAACCTTCCATTCCAAACACAATTCCGAACCGCGAACAACCTCCACCACCTCCAATTGAAGTCAATAGCGAACCCAAGTACAAAATTGCCAAGATCCTCAACTCGAAGATTGACCGCCAATGATGGAGTTGTCAACTCCTTTACTTGGTCTGATGGTCAGGATATGAAGGCACAGACAAAGAAACCTCTTGGTTGCTGGCTATTGAACTCAGCCATGCTTCCGAGCTTGTCTCCGACTTCCACCTCTGATATCCGTCGAAAACCAGTCGTCATTGCACTTAAGGGAAAAGGAAGAAGTTTTTATTATAAAACAAACACGCTTTTCTATTCTACCACTTCTACTACTTGCTCCTCCGACCCTTCCATCTCTGCATCACCCTCCACATCCCTCTCCAATGCTCCTGCCGCTTCTTCCTCCAACTCCGTCAACTCTTGTTCATTGATGGTTGCATTGATGTCCGAATCATCTGATGACGACTCCTCCCACTCCAACTCCACCTCCACCTCCACACTGCCCCAGGCCTGTGCCTCCAGCTGCACTAACTGCAGCACTGCCGTCGTGACCTGCACCATCTGCACCGAGTTGGCACTAAGGGCGATTGCAACTTGGTGCATCACCCTTGCAGCCTTCTTGAGTGCCTTGGCAGCCTCCAACTCACCACCTACCCCCACTCTGCTTCCCTCCGACCTCTCCTTGGTTCTGGCCTTCTTCTTCAGCTGCTCCAACTTGTCCTCACCCTCGTTCCCCGACTCCTTGTCTTCCACCACTGCCTCCGACTTCCACTGTCTCCTCTTCCATGCTGGTGCCTCTCCAGGCCACTCGCAATGCTGCCAGGCCACTTGACAGCCCATGCACGCGCTGGCCTTGTGGCCTGTGCCCGGTTGGCACTCCATCTGCTTCCGCATGCACCACATGCATGCAAGCCCCTTCCCCTTGCTGCCGCTTCCACTGGCCTCCTGTTGTTGGCAGATCTCCTCCACCTGCCTCTGTTAGCATACTCCAGTGGTGGCCACGTGGACTGCTCACCTTCTTTCAGGCCTGCTCCTCGGCCTTCCGTTGCTCCTCCACAATTCTCCTCCTCTCTATCTCCGCCGCTCTCCACTGCTCCTCTGCTACCCACCTCCTCTCTGCCTCCTCTATCCATCTTCGTTCCTCCTCCTCTGCCCACTTGTGCTCCTCCTCCTTGCACACCTTTGCTCATCTTCTCCACTCCGCTGCCTTCACGTTGAACAAGGCATCGTTGTCTTCGTCCCACTTGGTGAGACGGTCGTCGCTCCACGTCTGGATGTCAGGGTAGGTGGACATGATGAAGATTAAGAGGTAAGGAACAAAGGAGTGTACCACTGCAGCTTTTATAGACAAGCCCGGAATTTCGAACTCTGCATCACATGACACCCAAGCAACTCCACATTGTCTTCCTATGGTCTTGTGGCCTTTGTGGGCTCAGGCCTAAGAGGGGGATACTGTCATATCCTAATCCGCAAGTCCAATCTCCAATGTAACTCCAGATGTAACTCTGTGGGTTTCAATCGACATTTTGCTAAGTATGCAATTCTGTTAAGACCAGGTCAACTCCGGTCAACTCCGGTGACTCCAGAGTTATGCGTGTGTGTAGGACCTTGGCTTCAGCAACTCGGAGCGGAGCGCTGCGCCCTTGCCTGGGTCTCGGAGGTGGTCCGGATTTTGGAGGAACAGGGGTTCGGACTTAAACGTTGACTGGCAACGAAGTCAAGTCGGAGTGGATGAGCGAAGCTCGAGTCGGAGGTCAGAAGAGGAGTTGAATCTAAGTTGATATTCGAACTGAAGAGTTACGACAAATACATGCGGGTTTATATATGGAGTAGGACTCGGAGTCTATAGGACAAGAACGGAGGAGGTCGTAACACAAACGGGACGGTAAGGTTCGGAAGGGTCAACGGAGTCGGAGAATGGACCTAAGTAATGGAACA
>JBBPLQ010000442.1:0-19048 GCA_038089855.1 Royoungia palumana
GGCCATCAACCTCGGTAGCTCCATTCACTCCGTCGCTTTCTCTACGAACGGGCTCTTGATGGCCACAGCTGGCACGAACCAAGGCGTTCAATTGTGGAACGTGATCACAGGTGGAAACGTTGCTAGTCTCGGAGATCATTCTTCGACATCGCAACTTGTCCATTTCTCACCATCAGGCACCCTCTTGGCTGCTGCGTTCGCAGACGGGACTATTACTGTTTGGGACCCAAAGGTTGGAAGGGAACACCTGAAACACGAAGGATGTCACACCGAGCGGATCACTTGTCTCGAGTTTTCGAGTGACAATACCCTGCTGGCTTCTGGCTCACGTGACTGTGCCATCCAGGTCTGGTCGATGAAGACAGCACAATCCTTGTATCGTCTAGCTTCACATGAAGGTCCTGTGACTTCGTTGGCATTTACCGGCGACTCACTGCGATTGGTCTCGGGATCGGAAGACAACTTAATCATCATTTGGGATATGTCGGCCGGGAAGATAGTTCGTGGGTTGATGGGACACCGCAAGCCCGTTTACTGTGTTGCTATATCTCAGGATGGAAGCACCCTCGCTTCTGGATCGGAAGACAAGACTATCAAAATATGGGACACCAACACTGGAAAATGTACGCAGACTCTCTCCAAGGGGCATCGAGCTGGAGTACGATCCGTTCATTTCTTCAACGAAGACAAGCATCTTGTGACGACTTGTGACGAGGTAATCATATCCTGGAACCTCAGCTCACGGAACACGGCAGATATACTCTGGTCTGCAGATCAACTCCTGAAAAATTCATTGAAGCGTGCCCCCGTTTGGCAAAGTAAAGCAATAGGCTGGGGAATGCCGAAGCCCGTGCTTCGATATATACTTCAGCAAACTCACGCCGACTCGCCTCCACAACACATTTTAACTGCTTATGCGACGCGGTCACCGTCCTTTGTGTTTACATACCATAATTCACTATTGGAAGGATTACTGCCAAGCCGCGCGGATGGTATGCCAGTTGATTCCTCTGGGCCATTCATGGCGGCTGCTTTGTCTTCAGATGGTAATTGGGCTGCAACCGGGAGCGCTCGAGGGTCGCTCTACATCTACGATCTTACGATGCAGAGGAGAACTTGGGACGAACTAGAGGCGGCTATCAAAGCGCAACCATTTCGCACTGTAGAACAGCTAGTCCCCTCACCCCTTTCCACACGATTCCTCGTTGATTACCTCCTGCACTGGTACCTAATAGATGACAAAGGTCACGAGATAAAGAAGCTAGACGTGGGGGTGTTAGGATCAATGCGCGAAGACGACGACATCCAGTTCAGATTCTCCCCCGATGGAAGCATCTTTTTCTCCGTCATCGCTAGTTTCCTTCGGAGCGACAAGAGCACTGTGCGCGTGTTTGATTCCGTGACTGGCGACCAGCGCACCCAGTTTACAGGACTGAGGAAGGTTTATTCGTTTACCGCCTCCAATGACGGCGCGTACATCGCATGCGGACAAGGATCCGGCCAAGTAGACATACTTGTCATCGCGAGCGGAAAGCGCACTGCCATGGTCCCCTCATCGGAGTCTGACGACGCGCACATCAATGCCCTCGCTTTTTCGGGCGACGCACAGGAACTCGTAGGTGGTTCCAAATCAGGGGTCGTCCGCGTTTGGGACCGTGCTAGCGGCGCGTGCAAGGCCACGTTCGAGGAATCCACCTCGTTGGTCACGTCGCTAGCGTTTGCGAACGTCCCCGCCAGTGGCGCTGGAATCGCCATCGGGCGGGAAGACGGTTCGTTCTGTGTATGGTTTCCAGCGTCGTCCTCCGCATCCCAGGTGGTCCAGCTTCAAGATCCCGTTGTCACTGACACGGATTCGGCTGCGAGTCCGAGTCAGGATAAAGCCGCCACAGAGAAGGTCAAGACTAGCATGGACTTGGCCCAGTTCTCGGAGGATGGGTCTACACTCTTCGCTAGACGTGAAGACGTGATCTTCTCCTGGGCGGTCGGCGCGGCATCAGAAGGCGCAGTCGGCGACGGACCTCCTCAGGACTCAGACGTGAGTACGACATCCTTGCCCCAATTCCACCTTGTATCCCAATCCGACCCTGGGGAGGCTGTCGACAACCACTTCCGTACGGGATTTCGAGTTCGAAAGGACGGCTGGCTTCTCAGGGGCGATCGGCGGGTGATATGGCTTCCCCCCAGCGCGCGACCACGTGGCAAGGCGGCCCTGTATGGTTACGAGAATGGGCTGGTAGTGTTGCACGTGGGGACTTCGTCCCTGTTGATCTTCAAGTGCGTGGATGAATGAGGCAGTCCATGTGTCGATGGGATGAGAAGTTTGTACTGTTTACTATGAGACTCGCAAGACAGGTAGAATACAAGAACAAATTCACTTGTCACGGTTGAAACGTTGACAGACCTTTGAAAGTTACGTGTCGCGGAACACAGCAGAGTCGCTACGAGCGGTGCGAGAGACTCGAAATTGATGAACTCGAACTCTCAGTGTGAATAGGGCGATCAAGCACTTATGGTCATGGTGACGTATTTCAACTCCCGGCGAGCTGGGGTCTGCCTCGTAGGCATCAGCTTTCTTTCCTTGCTTGCGTGGGGGAGCGATTTCCTCGTTTTTTCTGCTGTCGCACTCTGTATCATCACGGAAGGCTTGAATACGTTTTCATTCAAAAAGCCAGTACGCTGTGCGAGGACAACTGGCACTCCTGCCATCACCTGTTTCCAATGACAATAACTTTCCATTTCTGCGCCTTCTGGATCCAAAATTAACGCACCATACCTGGATCGTCTAAAACCACATCTTGTACGTCTGGCATCGCACCGACAGAGCCAGAGATGACATCCAAGATCGAGAATCCTATCCCTTCGACCTCTTGATTCAAACCTACATATCTCTCTACACCAACCACCCTCACGGCCTCGCATAGTCAACTTGAACCTGGGGTGCAAAACTCTTTAGTGCGGCGCGGTGTACGTGTACGTGTGCCACGCGACACGCCCGGGAATATTCACGTTAGCCCAAATCAAATGTGAATAAGAAAAGTGCGGTAAAGACCTTACCACAGTGCCATGCCAATTTTCTCGATTGCTCTCCTCCTTACGCGTTTCGTACCGTCATCCTACACTTTGTCCCGTTGGACACATTAGTATGGTTTCCGACAGGCAGAATGACATGACGACACACCGGGGCAATTCGTCGATGGCCTACACCCTAACTCTATCTCCGCACTTAGGGATGGACCGGATTACTTTAGGCAAGGGTGCATCTATGCGTCATTTCGAGCAATAACGGCCCTACATCTATGTCTTCGTCTCAGAAGTTGCCATAATTCTAAAGAGGCGGTCTTGATCATAACTCGATGTAGTGGCACGCTGTGCATCACTCAAAATGTTGGTGATTTGTGAGTGAAACTCTTCAAGTTTTAAAGAAACTGGCTTTGACAATGTATCGTACCCCACGTTGGCATTTGTAGAGAATCAAGCCCGCGCGCAGATTTTTAACGCACTCAAACCAACATGCCGAGTCATTCGCCCAATTTCAGTGCCGAACGGCATAACAAGGAACTGCTTGCCTGAGCCTTCTACGGAGTCAATGTCATTTTCGAACTAGGTACGAAATCTGACATGTTATTGCTTGATCATGTAGACATTTCGGGGTTGTTAGAATCAGCCAGACTATGTGATCCGTGTAACTAAACACAACAGGACTAGCATATACGACAAGTATTCCTTTCCTCCGCAGCCTTTCGGGCTTCTAATGCTTCCTGAGTCCTTTTCAAACGAAGTAGTTCGCTCTGCCTCTGCAGAATATCTACTTCCTGGTTTTCCCGTCTTCGCCCATCTTCTTCCATCTGTCTACGTCGTATCTCTCGCTCCCTCTCGAGTTCCTCCGACAATGCTTCCACTTGGAGCGCAGTTATACCTCCCCGTGCCGTCGCATTCACTCCATAGCTTCCTTCCGCCACTGGTCTCACCTGAGGGTTTCTCCTATTAAATGATGGTTGCGTCGATAGAAGCTGTTGGCGCACCGGGCCCTCAGAATCGCGTCGTGCGCTGTCTCCACCTTGTAATTGCATCGTAGTTCTGAGCGGTGGCGTCCGTGCCGCAGGTGCATTGACAACATCCGAATTCAGCGCACGCTCGCGCAACGAGCTAGATTTCTCTGATCGCCCACACTGAGGTCCCATCAGCGCAATCTCTAGCCTTTTCCGGTCGGCATTGGCACGTGCCATCCTGCCCTCCAGGACTTGGCGTTCTTCCTCTAGTTCGAGTCTCAAAGCATGATCGTTGGCCTCCGCGGCTAGTTCCATCTCTTTCTTCAGATCAGCAATCTCTCGCTCATGCTTTTTCTCTTCTTCTGCCATCTCTTCCATTAGTACCTTACCGGCTGCGGTCTCCGATAATTTCTTGCCATCGCGGAGTTCTTCTTGGATGTGCATGGTCATCGCCGGGAACAGAACGAGTTCAGACATGATTTTTCGCGCGGACTCCACAGTGTTTGCGTGACGACGGATCTGAGCTCCGCAGTCTAAGAGTGATTTAAAAGCATTATTCTTCAGGTCTGCTTCTCGACGATCTCCTTCCTCCTCGCTGACACGACTCCAGTTCGTGGTCACGATACGGACATTTCTGAGATTCTTGTCTCCGCAGAGAGACCGGAATAATTTTAGATTTTTCCGCGAAGTGCCTCCGACTCGGGGATCCGAAATACGATGCATATATATGACGCCGTTGAGCTTGACCCTGTCGCTGGATATTTCTTGCAATTAAAAAAACTAGAAGGTTTACGCGAGCTCGCTTACCCGTTCATAGGCTCAAGGAACTGTACGATCTTCTCTAGAATATCCGTGTCTGTGACGCCTTCCCTCGAGTCGTCAAATCCAGGGGTATCGATAAGCATAACAGAACGACCAGTATCCGGATCGACGTAGTGTGCTGCCTGAGCTTCAAAAGTCTCGGACTGCTGTTTGTGACCGACGAAGATATTATCGTCGCTTGCGAGGAGCTTGATGAACTGCTCGCGAGGGCGATCAAAATCAAGTATACAAGTGAGACTAAAAACGCGCACCGTCGACTTTCCTGTCATACGATGATGAGCCGACTTGAGCAAGTATCTGACGAATATTTGCCCATGTGAACATACCGGTACCTGTCGCACCCATGATTCTGGTGGATCGTTTAAGGAAAACCTGCGTCGATTGCAATGCACGGGAAGACGGTAGTGCTTAGTACTTACACAATTGTCGCGATGGATTGTTTCCGACTGGATGATCGCTCCATGGAAGGCAAGTCGTTCAAGATGACAATGGTCAAGGCTCGAGAGTTTTACTCTGGACCTACTTTATCCTCCCGCCGAATATGGACTCACGGTCGTGCTGACCTCCTATCGCCCAATGATCGTTGCCGAGCAGTCTGCGCCCTAGATATGATGCAAATATGCGACTGTCGCGTTGGAACATTCTAATCTAAGCGCTCTATGACGTGCACTTGACTTTAGGCAACACCGCGACCGTTCTCTCTGTGGCATTCACTCCGTCATCCTTCATTTCCGTGAAAAGTTTTTTCTTGTGCCTCATGGAAACCTACCCTAAGCCCATACACAATCCTTATTAGAGCAACGCAGATCATTTTATATCGAGACAATCGAAGATCATAGTGTGCTGAAGCCGCAAGGCGTTCTAAATGGCAGTGGCACCGCAGGCGGTTTCCCTACAATGGAAGCCGGTATGTGCACACACCATTTCATCTCGAGACCAGCCTGTTTCGCAACTTCCGCTCGTGGTTCCACCATACCCACAAGAAATGTGGTCCAACCGCGATCATTGGGCGATAAGCCGCATTCCGCAGGGTCACTATCCATCGATGACAGGCGAACGGCTTTGTGATTTGATTTGTGAATTAGGGTTCTCCCGTTCTTCACGAGCGAACCCTCTATATCGCAGAATTGGATATGAGATACAAACACCCTACGTGCACAGAAGATCAGCCGGGCTCTAGACCCTCACCCAATCTTCTTGAGCCACAGGATGCGGCGTGGAAAAGGTGTGGCGAATTTCCTTTCATAAATTAGAATCATAATCGGAGCTTATCTTTACTACACTCTCAGTTGACTGAGGATACCAAGCGTTTCCTGGTGAATCCAAATACTATCGACGGTGCGAATCTACTTTCCGTAGAACATGGTCAAAATCAAGGTATGAATTACGCGTAGTTCCAATTCGTCCAACGGTAAGCTTAGCACTCGATGCGGCCTTACCCCGTTTATAGGGTGCTCCACAACACATTGCCCAGTTGGACCTGATCCGGAGTCTGGAAGACAATATCGATCCCCTGTACCTCATACACTAATCTGGGAACTTTTATTTGCGGTTGGCCAGTGACAACGTGCTTCACAGTGATACATGATGGATCCCTGTTCATTGGACGATAAGTGACTTGCACGATGTCAGTTTGCTCGGCCTTGCACATTCATAAAAGTGAGCCACCTCCTCACTTCCCCACAAAGTTAACCACTTCTTCGGAATTCTACTCGTCGCGATGGATAAATTCTTCAGCTCGGGCACGCTTAGGCCTATTTTCGTTGCGTACGTCTTTCAGTTATTGACGTGGTGTTATGAGCCTCAATATAATCTATAGAGTTATGGGTGCGACAGGCACCGGTACGTTCGTGGAACCTTTGATGGTACATGTCGTGTACTAAACTCGACATGCTTTCCTGTCTGCACGACAGGAAAGTCAACGGTGAGTCGCGTTCGCCGAGAGTTCACCTGTATATCCTCATCTCGCTTCTAGTTCATCAAGCATCTTACCGGCGACGATAAAATTCGTATCGGTCACGATCAGCAGTCCGAAACGACCGACATCCAGATGGCCCACTACATTGATCGGAGTACAGGTCGCCCCGTCGTCCTTATTGACACCCCAGGCTTCGACGATTCTAGGGAGGGTGTTACCGATACGGATATCCTCGAAAAAATTGTAACTTACTTGGAGCCCGAAAGTGGGTCAGTGCGCTCGTTCGACTGTATCTTTCTCCGCATTCTCATCACCAGCTTCCCATAGCGAGGGACGGAGGTTAAATGGCATCATTTACATGCACCGCATCTCAGATCCTCGGGTGGGTGGTGTCTCTCGAAGGAATCTCAGAATGTTTCGTTCGCTCTGCGGCTCGGATCAACTTAACAACGTTCGCATCGTGACCACCAACTGGAATCGCGTCACCGAAGACGAAGGAAACCACAGAGAGGCGGACTTGGAGAAGGGCGCCTTCAAGGCCCTCCTCGATTGCAGCGCGAAAATGTGCCGTCACGAAAACAATGTCGAATCTGCGCGAAAGATTATGGCGGTTCTTATCCCTCTTCCGCCAGTGACGATGCAGATCCAGAATGAGCTGCATCAAGGCAAGAAGCTATCAGAGACGGCGGCTGGTATGGAGCTCAACAGGGAGATGCGAGAGTTGCAAAAAAAGCACGAAGACGAGATGAAGACCTTAAGGAAGGAGATGGAAGTGGCTGCACAAGATCAAAATCGTGCTTTGAGAGCTGAACTGGAGCAAGAGCGAAAGGCCCTGGAAGAGAAGGTAGCGCGTATCGAGGCCGATCGGAAGAAAATGGAAAAGACGCTCGAGGAACAACACAAGGAATTTGAGAGGCAAATGAAGGAAGAAAAGGCCAACCTGCAGCGACTGACTGACTTGTTGGAGAAGGAGCGCAAGGAGACGAAAGCTCAGATGGACAGAGCTAGGGAGTCCGAAGGCAAGTTCAGGGAGCAAGCAGAGCAGAGGCAACGCGAATTGCGGCAGGAGATCGCCAACACCCAGAAACGTATCAAGGAGCTCGAAGCACCAAAGGGCAGAGGTGGTTGTTGAGCGTAATTATCCGCTCTTCAAGAGGGAGGCGAGTAGCGGTCCGTAGTTGGAGTCTCAGGGGCTGCTACTATTGCATCGGTACCTGCGAACGTTGATTTGTATGTCAGAAACCTGTAAATATGGTTAATTGATTGCCGAGTGAGCTGAGCACGAGATGTAAGAGTACATACTGTATGTACATGGGTGTAAACGGTATTAGGCGTCAACGTTGCTCATGTGTTGCTTATGCATGCTGTACGTCACATTGAGCTGTGTGCTTATTTAGTAATTCTTTGCGAAATAAAAGGGTAGTTTCGAGTACCTGGAAGTAACGTGACTCATTTCCTTCAAACCATGGGCAGTTTGTGTTTGCTTGCCGACAACAAGACAAGTTTTAGTTGCGTACGTAGATCTCCTATTGACCGACGTGGTGTCAGGGGTTGATGTAACTCGCAGAGTCATGGGCGCAACGGGTACCGGTGCGTCCGTCATTACTGCAGTAAACAGTGAGCACAAAATGTTCCCTAACTGTGTGGTAGGAAAGTCGTCAGTTAGTGCCTTCGCCTAAGGTCCATCCATACCTTGCTCATGTCTACGCATTGCTTGAACGGTTGTAGTTCATCAAGCTTCTGCCCAACGACAACAAGATCCGTATTGGTCGCAATCAACCGTCCGAAACGGTGAACATCCAAGCAGCTCACTATATTGATGGGGCCACTGGTCGGCCTGTCGTGGTTATCGACACCCCAGGCTTTGACGACTCTCGAGAGGGTGTTACGGACTCGGATATTCTGCAACAGATTGTGAATTGGTTGATGCCAAAGACAGTCTTAGTGAACTTACGTGCCGTTCTCCGTTTTCTATGTTCTCACATTCTCACAATCGTCAATCTACAGCCGGGGGGGAAAGTGAACGGGATCGTCTACATGCACAGCATTTCTGACTCTCGAGTGGGTGGTGTCTCCCGAAAGAACTTCAGGATGTTCCGCTCGCTTTGCGGAGATGATAAGCTCAGTAATGTCCGTATCGTGACCACGAATTGGAGCCGTGTCAACGACGCGGAAGGAAACCATCGAGAAGCGGACCTGAGGCGTGAAGCTTTTGAAGCGTTCCTGGACTGCGGAGCAGAGATGCGCCGTCACGCGAACACTGTCGAGTCTGCTCGAAAGATCGTCTCGGAATTTATGCCTCTTCAGGCGGTGACGATGCAGATCCAAAAAGAACTACATGATGGCAAAAAGTTGTCGGAGACGGCAGCCGCTGCGGAAATCAATAGAGAGATACAGGAGATGGAAAAGAAAAACAGACGTGAACTAGAGGTATTGAGAAAGGAAATGGGGTCTACGGCGCAAATTCGTGGTCGTGTTTTGCAAGTTCAAAGGGAGAAAATCCGCAAAGACCAAGAAACGAAGATAGCGCGTGTTGAGGCTGACCGCAAGAGAGTGGAGAAGACGCTTGAAGAAAGACGCCGGGAACATAAATGGAAGAGGAAAGAGGAGAAGGCTAAATTGGAGCGACTAACCGAGTTGAACAAGAAACAACGCAGGGAAATGCAAGCTCAGTTGGCTGCAGCGAAGAAATCTGATGCAGAATACAGGAAACAAGCTGCTCAAAAGCAGCGAGATCTCGAGCAGAAGCTTGCTGCAGCCAAACAACGCATTAAATAATCTTCGGATGGAACTGACGTCGCCATTTTACCTAGTACGACTTGGTTCATCGAATGTATTGACGCCTGGTGTGTCTATTTATTATATAGCTGGAATCAGTAGATCGTTGTCCTTGAACTTGATGAACTTCTGGGGGAAGATACATTAAAAAGTTCAACCACCGACATGGCTAATCGTCGGGAGTGGGGTGTTTGAACTTTCCCACGAATTGTGCGCCGTCCTGCCAGTGGCGCCGAGGTTCGAGAAGTCCGCAAGGCGAAACTGCAGCATGGCACGTAAAGAACTACAAATAGCCGACCTGGGGGGACCTATGTTTCGACCTTCTCATGCTCCACTTCTTGCTTCGATTCGTCGTCGGCTCCGCGTTGTTTTTAGTGGTCTTTACTTCACAGGTATTGATCGTGTGGCCTTGGTATGGCCGCGAGTGGTCCGTCGAGCTCATAACTTTGCTCGCTCCATTCAAGTGAGCCCGCTTTCCTATTCGCTCGAATCCGCGGTGACGTTTCGTGTAGCGTATCTGCATTTATGTTGCTGTGGAACTACTACCTATGCATATCCACTGACCCTGGTCGTGTGCCGGATGGATGGGTTAGTATCCTTTCCATTCCATCTTTCTCCGAACTACCTAATGTCAGATCCAGGAACCCGATGTTCTTTCTAGAGATGGATACGAAGTAAAGAAGCTCTCAGAAACTCCCAGATACTGTCGGATCTGCGAAAGGCACAAACCCCCTAGGTCACATCATTGTAGGCGATGCAAACGGTTCGTGCCTACGCTGCCGTGAACTGGACCTTTCTGATTGTGTGATTTAGGTGCGTTCTTCGGATGGGTTTGTGTCATCAGTATGTTTGGCAAACGCCGGTAGTCCTCATTGGTCTCTATAGATCACCACTGCCATTGGGCGAACAATTGCATTGGGCAATTCAACTATGGCCACTTTATTCGCTTATTGTTCTACGTGGCCGTTACATGTTTCTACCATCTTTGTATGGTGACCTGGAGGCTTGTAGATGCGAAGAGGGGATCTCATGTAAGTCCCTGCCATAAAGTACGATTTCTACGTTTTTTGATCCCCATAGGATGATCTATCTGAATTTGAAACCCGTCTCATCGTTTTAAACTACGCATGTATCGCGCCGGTCATCGTCGTAGTTGGTGCTTTCAGGTTTGCTCCCGCCTGCCTCGAAAATTTCACGTTTATAGCGCATGTGCAGTGCTTATCATGTCCGTAACTTGATACACAACACCACTACAATTGAAACGCGGGAGAAAGACAGGACAGCTACCCTCAAACGTAATGGAAGGATAGAAAAAGTATGTTGTTGCGTCTCAAATACGGCGGCAAATTCATTACGCTCTCAGATCAAGTTTCCTTATGTATGCAGCTTGAATTCTTGAGGAGATGTTCGCTAACTCTTCACAGGATTTAGGAATTTGGAGTAATCTTGATTCGATTATAGGTAACGATCCACTTCTTTGGTTTTTCCCCTCAGTTCCGCCAGGGACTGGTCTCAAGTTCCAGTTATCCATCGGAACTGGTGAGTAATATGGACTTCTCGCATTTTTCCGAGTATTGCAGAAAGGCACGGGGCGGAAGCCCATGGTGTTTTCCGTCCTGGTCCCGGCCATGGCGCCTCTGCCATTCCAGAGTGCAAAATATTGACGTCACGTTACTTAGACTATGCTGTCGAAGAAATCCCCCAAGGATACCTTGAATTAGATAGTAAAAATGACAGTGACAACCCATGGAGTAACGGTGGTCTTCGCTCCCGCACTATGCAGCTGCAACCGATCGACGAATGATCACCTCTGTCGTACATCTACGCTCTCGCAATGACATCTGGAACTTCTTCAATGCGTACTGAGCTTTCTGTTAGATTCTCAAAGCGGAGATGTCAATGTCGTAGGGTGTAGCCACTATTCGCGATAGATCTGATACGATAACAGTGCGATTGGAGGCGATATCAGCGAACCTGAACCTGAGAGTGGGAAAAGATACATCCTCTGGAAGAACCGTGTACCGTGGTTTCCGTTTACGAATTAAGGTTTCCCCCCTAGCAATGATATATATTATGATCCACTCGGATCTGTAACTTCTCTAAACCCCCAGATGTCTCCCAGCAGTGGCACTATCATATTCGAGGCACACCTTGATTATTATTTCAATAAAACGCTAGATGTCTCGCCAAAAGCAACGAATGGTCGTTTTCGTTTGATATCCTGCAAACCCATAATCGAGCACATGATTCTGCGTGTCGAAGAGTTTCAGTTCATAGACATCACAGACATCCGCTATGCTACGATCTCATATCCGTGGAGGGGGGTTGTTACCGATCATCCTCGTGACATCGCTGCTCCTACTTTCCAGGTCCATGGCACCAGCCATTGCGGTGACCCAATCAGCCCTATCGTATTGCGAGATGCATGCATTGCCGCTCGAGGCAGTGGGGCGAATTACATCTGGTTTGATCGGGTTAGTGTGCTTCAGGCCGACGATCGTTCAGAGGACAAGAACGCGCAGATCGGGCGCATGCACGATGTGTACAGTCATTGCACGGTCTGCATTGTTGTTCCTGGCGGACTGCGCCGATTTGTCTCTTTGGACGAGGAAACGACGTGGATCCAACGTGGTTGGACATTGCAGGAAGCGATCGCACCCGGAAAGGTCGTCGTTCTCTCCGCATGGAAGCTGGGGTCTGGTTTGTAACTACGCTTCCTTACAAGAGCGTGTGTTAATTCAAATTCGGACGTCCTACAGGTAACGTTCGTGCCGGGGACATCGAAGTGTGTAACTTTGGGAGGGTCGTCGAGATAAGGCCACGCGAAACCGCCATCCTCGACTTGATGCCACTTGTTGTCACTTCTAGCGAAGGATTCTTGGCCTTCTTTCGTGGAGATGACAACGACAGCGAAGACTCGGAGCCCACTTGCCATATCGCCCCAAAAATTTTTGGGTCTAGGTCACCGCATGCGCGCGCGCTCGCCACCGCCATGGCAGAGGATGGCCATCAGGACATGAAAGATCAGGCAATCTGGACCTGTGCCCAGCTGCGTACCGCGTCCCGATCCGTGGACATGGTGCTCTCTATCATGGGCTTGTTCGGGGTGACGTTACAGGCAGAGCGGTACGGTTCCGATGACCGACTTCGTGCAACGGTAGATCTTGCCAAGCAGATCCTCGATCAAGGTCGCACGGCAAGCTGGCTTGGCATCTCTTTCCAGCTCCCGCCGAGCAAGTATCTCTCCACATTTTCGATATTCCCTCAGACGTCTCCGACCGGAGGCGCTCATGTGCAGACATGGCGAGGACGCAGACCTGTCTCAGATTTTGTGGGGGGCGAGTGCCTGTCTCCAGAGACGCACGCATGGTATCAGGACATGGGATACAGACACGAAAATTCCGGGATCGGGCAACATACCAGCTATGGTTCTATGGTTCTGGAGCGCCATGATAAGGAGATACAACGCAGACTTGGCAAGGGATCGACTCAATTTCAGACTGGGGGTTTGAGAGGATCCATTGATGCCCTGGGGTACCTGACGCTGAAAGCTTTGGCAATCCGAGTTCGACATTGTGGGAAAAATGAGGTGGGTTTCTTGCCTCTGCGTATGGATGGATACCGATCGGTGCGTAGGGCGGAACGGTATTTCGTAGCGTCGACGGGAAAACCTGGAAACCACGTACCGGCGCGGGTACGTGGGACAAGGGAGACATCTATTGGGCAGTTTTCATCGGCGTTTATAAACGATACCACCCTTTCGTCTACCAAAAGTGGAGGCCTACAGACGGAGACTTTGCGAAGATCATGATCGTGGAAGAGCATGATCCACGCCTGCACAAGTCACATGCGGTGACGTTTTGCACGACTACATCGCCTCTCCGCACCAGTGGAGCCTGGAGTTTACAGGAATTCAAGATTGGTGGTATAGCGGTGCTTCCGCAAGGACCAGCAGAAGAGGAGATGATGAACTACGATCCTGAAGTTTCCGACGGTCTACAAGCAGACACTCACGAAATGTATCACTTTGGCGCTCATATCAACGCGTGTTCCCAGAAAGAGGTGGAGGATTTCTTTGAGAGGTCCCCAAAGGCGACTACGTTTGACTCGGATGACGGTAAGACTTCCCATCTGGGAAGGTTCAAAGCGGATGTGCGGGAACAAATGTTGAACAGTCTCTTTTCTCAATTTCTGAAATGAAGAGACATATTCACAACAGAACGATCAATATGTAGTATGTACCGAGCACTGATCGAGAGAATGTGATCCAATACTATGTAAGTAGCGAACGAAAAGGGTTGGCGAGTTGCTACTGGCAGACGATAATCGATAACGCCGCCAAGCACTGCGTTTGCACAGCCATGACTTCTGACCACTCCGTTGTCGTGTCAAGTGACCGGATGCGGAGAGATGGACACCCTTGTGAACCGGTGACCATGATGACCTGTAAGAGAAGCTTGCCTCTTGGTTGCACTTATAGCTGATCTGAACCCATGCAGCGACCTGACGATGCTGCAATCGTTGCTTGCATTAGGATCCTGGTAACGACACCTCTGGGCCCTGTGTTTTTGTTCTCAAGTGCCTCTCGTGGACGCGTCGGCGGACGTTTCACTGATATCTTGATGAAATCAAGAAGCACCCATGCGTCTGCATGATGCTATGAGCTTGGCTCCTAGCGCGTGATCAGCCCAGATAAGCACAAAAGGTCGCGTCTTTTCACATAAATCGACTCAAGCGCCAGCACCTGTTCCCCACTCGCACAATGCCACTGACCTGGATCAGTCTCAGATGGACTGTCACGCAGAGATACCTAGCAGCGCTCATCCTTGTCTTATTCCTCGCAATCTCCCTCCGCGACATCCTCGTACTTCATTCTTTCCATCCCACACACGTCCCTCGTCACCTACTGGTCGACCATTTCCAGCTTGACGTAACACCCAATGGTCAAGTCATCCTGGGGAATTTGGTCGAGACGGATCCGGATCCGGATTTAAAGCGCGTACCACAGAGGCCACCCCTGGGAGTGCATACACTCTCCCCGGGCGGTCTTCTGGAAGTCAATCCGGACGGTCCGCATCCCATACTCCAACTCATCCGCGATGCTGAGGCACAATGGGAGTCAAAACGCGCGCGCGCAAGCAAGACGCTTGATGAAGCTGTCGCAGAGTACAAGAGGCGTTATCGCCGGGCACCACCCCTCGGTTTCGACAAATGGTATGCTCTCTCCATCCGGATGCCCGTACTGTATTTGAATATATTACGCTTCAGGTGGGACTATGTTATCAAACATCATGTCCAGTTACCCGACGAATACGACGAAATCTACGAAGACATCGAACCATTTTGGGGAATCGATCCAACAGACTTGGCTCACACGCAGAAAGAGCTCGAATCGCAATCCAACATTGTAACGGTCGAGAAGACGAACACATCTCCCTCATTCAAAGTAGTGAATACGACCCTTCCTCTCGACAAACAGAACCTAGTAGGCAGAATCGACAAGATTCTCGAGCTTGTTCGCGAGGTAGAGCTGGACATTCCCTCGATACGAATCACCTTTTCCCCGTTCGATAACCCCAGCATGGTTTCAGACTGGCAGATCAAGTCCATGGCCCTTGAGGCTGCGGCGAACGGGACGAGTATGTTGAACTTTGTTCACTACATGAACGCGCGTAATAATCTCTCATACAGCACTGATGCATTCCGACTTGCCTCCTGTGAAACAGGGCTGGATTGAGGCATGTCCACCCGATTCGCCTGCCCGTCTGCACCCACCTATACTCCCATCCCGATCCACCATGTCACCCATCCCACCTTCTTCCCCAAAAACATTCATTGTCTCTCATCATGACGCGATGGATCCCTGCCTGAACCCATTGCTGCTTACCTCACACGGCCAATTTCTCTCGCACGGCAAAGGTCCCTCCCCCCGTCCCACACTCGTACCACGTTTCTCGCTCTGCGCAACTACCCTCCATCATGATATCCGTCCACCAGTTCCATACGGATGGGACTGGGATCCCAATGTGAATTTTAGCGAGAGTCTAGACGGCGCATATGATGGAGACGTCCCCTGGGAACGTAAGGCGGACTCCCGACTGAGTTGGCGAGGTCGTACGACGGGGATGTGGGCGTCCCCCAAGTCACTGTGGGTCCACAGTCACCGCGAACGACTCGTCACGCTGTCTAGCACGATCGAAGGGAATGTCAGTGTGTTGCTCACGCCTGAAGATGTGGGCGAAGACGGGGAAGAGGCGATGCCGGTGGGGGAACCGGAGTCGCTGCGCTTCGCGCATGTCAATCCGGCTTGGATGGACATTGCGTTCGCAGATAAACCTATTGCGTGCGACGAGCGTGGGGGGACGTGCACAGAAATGAAGAAAATGTGGGAATTTCGGAGGGCACAAGGGAGACGCGAGGAAGGCCGATACAAGTTCATCCTCGACGTGAGTAGCTCGTACGACAGTGGCAAGTCGGCGGCTTGAATTGTGAGCGACAGGTCGACGGAAACGGGTGGTCGGGTCGATTTAAACGCCTCATGACGAGCAACGCGCTCGTTTTCAAGTCGACCATCTATCCAGAGTGGTACGCACACTTTCTGTGTTCGTCGCTTGTCTGAATATGCACTAGGTACACGTCGCGCATTGCACCATGGGTCCATTACGTTCCGATTCAAGTGTCCTATGCGGACTTATACGACGCACTCGCGTTTTTCCGTGCTCATGATAAGTTAGCTGCACGGATCGCAAAAGCAGGACGGGATTGGAGCGGACAATACTGGCGGACGGAGGACATGACGGCGTACCTGTACCGGTGCGTAAGACGGTCTCAGAGTGTACGAATCCTGATGCGCGTCTAGATTATTGTTGGAGTATGCACGCGTATCGAGTATAGACCGGGCGTCACGGTCGATGGACTATATGGGTTAATCGCTGTGCAGGGCATAGAATGCTTCGCGTTCGTATATTTGATAGTGCTCAGTTTTTCTTGTCGGTATTGAGGTGACGTGTCGAGGCCTCTCTTCCTTCGCCTCTCTTGAGTGTTATCGCTTTTCATCTAGGTGCAACTCACCGTTGTCGCCTGTGTGTATAATTAAACAATTCCCTACTCTAGCCATCGATATGCCCCGTACCAATCCTGAAACGTGCCTGGGCGACGGGTTGAGGAATGAAACGAAGAGGCTGACAAAACGTTACATGAACGGCGTAGTCCTAAAATCGAAATGTTCCTGGTCGTCTGCCACCATTGCGCAAATCGCTCGATTCGGTGCTTCACCTCACGGGGACGTGCTGACAAGCGTCCCGTACGACACTGCCGATGATTCGTATGATGGTTAACATCAACCAACTCGGGGGCCATGCACGACTCGGGATCGGTGGGCAAGCACGTCGTGGGCCGCTCTGGCTTCTGTAATTCACAAACGAGATTTATTGAACCACCACCGGATCGTGTATTCTGACATGAGCGACAGGAACCTCATAAAGAACGCAGATGCCACGCAAGAGGTTACCATGTGTGTGAAACAGGAACGCCATCGGAACCAATCGATCTTGAAATTGTAACCCGGCGTATGTCTGCTAGAGATCTGTGACGCCAGATTACACTGTCCTCAGTTCCCCCCTGTCTCCGAGCCCACCGCACCATAGCTGCAAGTCTCACGAACGGCACGAACACCCTATATCCCTCTTCATGGATTCCGACCTTTGAGGTCATCATTCGCTTCTTTTCATTGTGGCTCTATGCTGGGGGCCAATGGGATGTTTCGGATTTGAATAATCCAAGATCAAGAATTTTTCGCTTTTGGTGAAGAAGGCGCCATCATGAGAAAAGACTTGTGAAGGAAATCAGACAGGGTAATGGCACTCGTGTGCGAGTAAACTTACGGTACAACCGTTGCTCGGAGGCATACGGTGTTTCATCAGGGATCTTTACGCGAACAGAAGATTGGTTGAGCAAGACATCCTGAGCCAATTCGTGCGCTACGAATGCTCTTAATGGTGATGTGAGTATTCTGGGCGATGAGACCGACCTTGGTTGGTTGACAAATCGACCATAAAAATGTCAGCCATCTTTGAACCCCACAGGGCTTCGCCACGCGGATCAGTAGAATTCCTGTGAAGTAGAGGACGTTCCGGACGGATCGACAAGCATGCCATAGAATAACATATCGACATACATACCATTCGACTCCAACGTTTCGTCCTGGAAGCCAACCAAGGGTATGACTCGTGGGTCTGATAAAAAAAGCTTCGGGCTTGTCCAGCCGGCAAAATGTCAGTGGCATCATGATGATGGCAACGAGTGTGAACGAGGATATGAGGCGCTTCAAGTTGAGAATCATCATGGTAAGAATCGAAACAGTGAAGGGGGACTATAGTCGAAGCCACTGACAGTACGATGACGAAGTGGAGAGCTAAACATTATAAAGTCGGATGATTTTCGAGTGTTTGGACTCGAGCGTGGATAGGTGAAACAGACTGTCATACCAAACAAGCTGAAATAATCAACTGAGAAGAAAATGCAGGCATATCGTGAACGCAATGGCTGATATGAACGGGGAGGTGAGATAGCTGGTCGAATGACAACAGTCGGTGCTTACTTGCTAACTTGAACAAACACAACTGTGATAGTTTCTCCCGCACTGGTCCATGTCAGTAAGGGTATGGGGCACCCAGGTTCCTATCCATCCACTACTTCGAGTGTGAGGGCCCTGGGGGCAAAGGGTCAGGTTTCTGCTAGATACAATATACAATATACTTGATCTGGCTGCGCATGCTTGCACTGTTCATATGACATTCTAGTAGGGCCTCTAGGCTTTGCCTCTGTTGTCACTAATCCTCGCCCTCTCTGTTCCCATACACTATCGGAAATGTTGCATGTACTTCGAATCGAGAAGGCGTAGGGGCGACTCCGAGATGCAAGCCATGCAATGGCAGTGAGAAACAATACAGCTAGTTTATGATGTAGCAGGCGTGAAGGGTAACTTAGGATGTAGAATGTCGAGTGATTACGAGCAAAAACCACTGGCAGATAAGATGGTAGCGAGACACTTACAGCCGCCTAACGCCACCTACCCAAAGACGTCAGCGCGAATGACCGTATGATGAAACCTTGGTCATAGGTTCCCTAGTATTGAGTCATATCAATAGATACGGCAAAACGGTTACCATTATACTCGACTTTGCATGAGTTCGCCAGGCAGTGCGTGAGAAGGGAAGCTGAAAAGTTGTACGTCAGCTGGTGATGCCAGTGTGACCTGGTACATAAAGCGCAGGGTGTACGACTCACCACTTACTCGATCCTCCTTGAAATCCCTGTCTGAAACAACATACTGACCGTATCCTTGAATCGCGCTTGCAGGTACAGCCATGGCAGAAGAGCAATATGATGCCATCATCGTCGGAGCAGGCTTTAGTGGTATTTATCAGCTCATTCGTTTACGCGAACGTGGCTTGCGTTGCGCCTTGTTCGACGCAGGCTCGGATTTTGGAGGGACGTGGAACCGGAACACATACCCTGGTGCTCGAGTGGATAGTCATAT